>DWQK01004230.1:0-10654 GCA_018231225.1 Noctuana stator
GTCGGATTTGAAAAATTCTTTTTGTGTCTGATAGCTACATTAATGAGGAAGGTTATAGGCTATAAAGCGTTACGTCAAAATTCTTATCGCGGGTGAAACCGCGTGGCACAGCTAGTGTAGAATAAACTGATTAAATACCTGTGCCTGTGCCTATAATTATCCGTTGCTTCTTGAATATACTCGTAACATTAAACAAACACCCCATTTACCTATTATAAATTCGTAACCCGCGTCTTGCAACGAGACCTCCCTAATACTCCAGAACGAAAGCCTTATCGAAGGTTTTCCGTCCTGTTACCAATACAGTCTCTATCTCTCCTGATTAATTCAGTTGGCTCGAATTAAAGTAAGTACAAGGGTAGCGTCCGTTCCGAATGAATGCTAAATAGTCCAGACCAAATTAATTTGCTTTCATGTAAAAGGTTTTATAAAGGACCGCTTTCTGCTCATGTTTTATGTATGGAAGGCAGGGATCTGACCATACTGTTGGCAAATCTTTGCTTAATGACTGATCAATGGGCCTAGACAAAATAATCATTGGCTTTTTATAAGTTGGCACGTTAAGCTATCAGTCCCGGTTGTCGATAGATAAGTCGTTAAACCTGGACGGAGCAGTTTACTTGCAGCAACATCGCCACTAACCAATCCACATTGAGGCAGCGTTGTGGAGTATATTCCAGGTCTTCCCCGATTGTGAGAAGGGTCCTGTGCCAGAAGTGACCTGTAGGTTTGCAGGCACGCAACTAAAACAACAGCTGTAATTTTTATAACTACTTATCGTAACGGCGGGTTGCAAAATAAATATTTGTGTCCATATAATTAATACTTTCATTGCAATTTTAATTATTTTCATGTTATAACAGTTCTGGGCTCAATTAATAACATTGGTATTAAGTTTTATTATTACCTTTTGGTTTGACCTCAGCTGTTATGTGGTCGTAAAACTCGTAAATTCATTGCTATTACTGTACCTACACTGACGTCTTAAGGACCCTTTAATTAAGCAAACTCACAAATAAGATTCGAGAGTGCCCGAGGGTCTTTGACTATTATTCAAATTTATAGCTTCAATTTTATATGCCCTTACTAATGACTTGTCTGACTGCTAGCGATCAGCGTTATCTATTTAATAAATCCATAAAAGAAAGTTTAAATTATTAGGATGTTTTTGCTGACAAACAGCCTTAACTAGAGGGTTCAACAGAAGATATTTTTTTATGATATGAAGTAGCAGACGAGCATGCAGGCCACCTGGTGTTAAGTGGTCGCTGCAGCCCATGGACATCTACATCCAACCTCAAGCTGGCTCGTGTCCTGCCTGAGGTCGCATACAATTGCGCTGCCACCGGAGGCAGATGGTCGCCTCATGTAAGTGAGGTCGTATTGTACGGAAGTTCCTTCTATATTACTTCAGATTGTAGAATATTTGGGTTATTAAAATTCTGCAGATGTAATCGATCGTATCATACAGTTTATACGTCACTAAAATTGCAAGCCACGGCCTGTTGTCTGTTTTGCTAGTAGTACATAAAAAGCAATACACTTTTGTTGACTCAACGTATTCTACTTACAAAATATGGAATCTTTTACAATATTATTTTATAGACAGACCGTTCTGCTTGCGCATAAAATAATTACTTAATAATATGCACTTGATGTGGTACAATATTCTGTAATGAAATAAATAAGTAGGTATACTTATCCTATTTTCCCGCTGTCGATGAAACAACTGCTTTACGACATCTCTTTACTCATTCTGATGACGATATCATATTGGGGCTCTTGAAAGAATTTCTCAATATCGCTTCAGTGATTCTAAAGAGATTACGCTTTAGTATGCTAATAATAACATGATTGTTCACATGTTTTCAGAAGCACTGGCCTGTTCTGAACAAACTTTTTACGTTATGAACCATACATTTTTTGTATTTAATTGTACTCATATATTGAAATATAATATGTCTATTTTGTTGTTTTATGTAAACAAGACAGAAATGATTCCATTTACATAAGTGGGTGTAATCTGTACCTAATCCGTAAGTTTTATTAAGGAATATCGCACTAATTATATTTATATTGTGTAGATTCGTGCGGATTCCAAATTATATTTAAAGTAAAGTAAATGTCCACTGTAAAGTCCCCTGTAATGCGGTCGTCTGCTGCAGATGAACGCATCACAGGGGACTTTTAATGTCGATCGGTTGTTGTAATGAAAAGAAGCGCTTGCAGTCCACATTACTTAGCGAGCTTCAAGCGCTCACAACTAGTGTTACTAAATTATAAATATTTGTATATAAAGTGACTGTCCATATTGCTTACCCAGAACATAAAAAGTTATATATTTTTTTCATTGTCTATTCGAATTTGTGTTTTTAGTTCGTATCGTATGCGTATATTCCCAGGGGTGAATTCACAAGAGGTCACGCTCGAGTGTCTATTGTTATTTCAAAAATTCACAGATAAAATATTAGTAAATGAATTTTTTTGTGCATCGCTGCCTGTACAAGGGTGCTTGATTCTTTTCGAAACTATATCCCGTGTGGGATTACGCTGTTGCCGGTCTGTAGACACAAATAAACAAAAAAATGGACTTTGTAGCTGTCGAGTCTATATCTATCAATAGACCTACAAGTACTTTTTTGTATTGCCCACCACACAGAGTCTCCTAGTGTGGGGATATGAGTGTGAAGCATCATTTTTTTATTTAAAGAAGAATTTAGCAAACGACCTGTGGTGTTGTGGTTACCATGCCGGTCCACCATTCGAAGGGTCCTGGGTTCATTCCCGGCAGCGCAATAATTTAAATGATGAATTTAGATTTCTTTTCCTGGTCTGGGTGTTTGTATATGTATCCACGGTACCCACGAGACATTGAATCCTAGTGTGAGGCTGTGAGTGTGCGGCGTTAAAGAAAACGAGCCTACAGTCCACTTGACCTTAAAGTGATCGGATGCTCATTCTCATACAATTTCAAGTAGGATTTAAAACATATTATGTAGGTACCTAAGTATAATAGTACCTATCTTTGATTATACTGTGTTTACAATATTATAGTGTTGTACCATTATTACTTGTAGGACAATAATAAGACATGAAGTATCGATCGTGTAATTGTCGTTTACGAGAAAAGTGCATAACTATTTTATTTTTATCGTACTCAGTGTCAATGGATTGCAGGATAGTATAAGGTTAATAAAAATCGGGTTATTTTTTAAAAACTGGATGATTTATTACCATATAATAATATATATTCATTATTGAAACAAATTACGTTACAAAATTTACACGTTTGTCTTAACTCCATAACTACAGTATTATTATTTCATACTTAACAGTTTAAAAAACTACGTACATTATATGCAGTTATAATAGGTTCCTTATGAGATACGAATCAATAATTTATACAACGGACGAGGAGAAAGATAATTACTAATACAGAACCACTATCCTCGATTTCTTCAATAACTTATCAATACAAATAAAACCCTTAAGCTATTGCCAGAACAGGTTTTAGTAAAATAATCCCAGTACAGGGTAAAATTTCCGTTCGTTCAACAGAACTATGCGTTACGCTTAAAACCAACACTGATCGTTATACAAATATATATACAAGTTTTAGAACCGATTATACAATTGGTAGAGCTGTTCCATTTCACGACGACGATGCCCATGAGCCTTCAATTTAGACGATAAAGTCCACGATCGAACAGACGACGCGTCGTCGTCAATTGAAACAGCCAAGCAGTGCTGTCATTGTTAGCCAAAAACCGTAACTGTTTAGTGCTAAGAGATCCATCGGTAACGGTGTTTAAGAGCTTCATCATTTTTTGGTATAAATTGAAAAAAGAACACTAATAAAATCAGGTATCAATGCTGCAGAGGCCACTACGGATGTTAAAGTAAAAAACGTGGCTGGAACTCGATCAGATAGTAAAGAGTACGTCGGCCCAAAATCTTTCAAAGACTAGAATCGGAACACGCCATCAGTATGGGAATTGATCCTTAATAATGTGGCCTTCATTTTTACAAGGTATTTACAATATCCAATGGTACAAGAGGGGAGGGTGATCACAATACAATGACATCATTCCCGTTATAATGTTTAAAGCCATACAATTTAGCTTCGAAAGTAGGAAACGTTTGGCATGTTAGACCTTTAATACGAAATGTAAGCACACACAGTTTTTTAATACGTATGCGATTACTTTATTTTCCTTAACATTACTTGATACAGTTAATGGACCATTTTTTTTTCAATAACTTTTGTTCCTTACAATTTTGATCATCAAAGTAATTCTTATTTACATTTAAAAAAATTACTGGAATATGCTCAAATCCAAACTTCAACATACCATGCTAAAAGAAGCGTTGATTATACGAAAAAGCATACATAAAAATTAGCTTATTGTTTAAAAAGTGTTTATATACACTGGTGATCCAGATAAATGTTTTCATATAAAATCAAACAGCAAGCCGCAATGGAACTATCCCATAACGAAAAAATTGGAACGTACAAAAAACTATCACACATAATGTAACTTTATTTGTTACTTACTTATTATTAATATCTATTATTGTTATCCCTATTTAAAATATCGATTCAATATTGTGCGAAGTTTTCGTTTGTTTTATCATTATTATCATTAACTTTATAATACCAATAATTATTAATGACATCTACACGTCAACAAACAAACCAGATACAATTATTATAATATGCATCAACTACATTTGACTTCAATATACAATACACGGATAATTATACTGTTTATTTTATAGACACCAATTAGATATCGATTAATTAACATTCATTATTATTAAATGTAATACAAGTGGGACAGTAGCTGATAGTGAATATAAAAATGGAGAAGCAAGCTCCAGCGATTTTCTTAGTAAACTCGACGAAGAAAACTGTTTCCTTATAGAAAGTTTTGTACAAAACGCAGACAAAGCGACCCTTGAAATTCCATCAAACTCAGGTACTTCTAATACCACAATACTCTAGTAAGTACCCACTAATACTACAGTAATCTAAGTACTTACTAATAGTAACCAAGGTTTAATACAGACACCTGGTTAAGATAGTCGCCTCATACTTAGAGTCCTATAGAAACCGCAACTTTAAAGTGGGATAAGGTGTGGCGATATTGCTCTGGTCGGCAAAGCTGATAACAGTTCTTAACAAATAATAACATTGATCCTTGGAGATCACTTCCCATCTCCAATGCTCTATATAAACCATCAGTTACTGCATAGATAGAATACATACATAATATTCGTTGTGTCTTTGTTTATGAGTGAAGATTTAAAATTATACATAATACTTACGATAAAACCGCTTATCGATTAAATCAACAACTCATAGATACATATTTTACAAGGATTAAAAATTACGATCAAAATTTTTTTTACCTTGTTTTAAACATAACGATCATTTATTATAAACTTTCAGTTCTGTGAATGAATCACTAACATTTTCTTGTCAATCGAACCGCAACATGACCTTACATTATGAATATACTGCATATATATTATTATATTAGTATATTAATTCGAAATACATATTATTAAGACTATCATGTGCTATGATGTCATTGTAATATATTTACCTACTTGTATGACAAGCCAGACTGTAAGCAGAGATAGGGATCAATTAAGGTCTTGACTCTGTATACGGTGTTTAATTTAAAAACAATACTGAGATGAAACTTAAACAAATTACACAAGATATTAATTTGGACTAATTAAATTAATTTTCATTCACGATTCTCTTAATATTTTAATTAATTTATTAATCCTTGATAGTGCGTGTAAAACTGTTCACTTGTCATATTATACATAATCAAGACCCTAATAAGAAGTATGTGTTTGAAATTGATTTCAATCCCGATCAAAACAGTAGTTTCTGGGCTGAAATCAAAATCAAATTCAGAAAGAGCCCAATACAAGTAGTATTCAACAATTTTTAGTTCAGTAATACAAAGGGTTATATTAATTACATACATAATAACCTACAACGACTACGTACGTCCTCTATGATATTTATTTCTTTAAGACGCTTATTATACTCTCTAATGTTTGTCACAGTTCGCTTTATTTTGACTTTTTCATATAAACAGTTTTCGATACTTATTTACATTTAAAAATACTTTCACGGGTTTCGTTAAACACATCTACCGAAGGCTACGAAGGATGAAAGCCTAAAAGTTTACAAGCAAACGATCACATAACAGTCTGGGATAGGTTACACCGAAGAAAGCTTATAGTAAGTTTTTTTTCACACTTGAAACGGAGATTTTTTACAATCTAAATTTTAAACAAAACATCGAAACCCTGATAATTCCAATTACTGAAAACGACAACAAGAAGCGTTAATATATTTTATTCAACATTAAATTCGATGTTGCTTAAATACTTGGGGTTAAGATTCTCCCCACCAATAAAAATTGCAAAGACCAAACGTAATAAATAGATACTACCATCGACACGGCTCTAACATTTACACAAGCAGTTGTATTATAGTATTCTTCTACATGTTTACATCGTACGTTAAATAGTATGTTTGGACTACCAGTAAAATATTGATTGACTTTAGCTCAACTTGAACTGTGATGAAGTGATATCATTAGAAATTTCCGGCCTACCAGTAAAAGCAAATATTTCAGTCGTATAATTTTTAATAGTAGAGGAGATTTTAATTCTAATTTGAGCATCGGACTCACTGTTAGTATTTCTTCAAATCGATGAATCCAAGTTTCCAGGTAAAGCGCAACTTAACACGTACGAAGCCATATGAACAAAACCCAAAGTGATTAGACGTGAAATATTCAAATGAAACGCACAGGAAAAGTTTCCCAAATTCTCAAAACTTGAAAAGTATACCTACTTGACGTTTTATTGTCGAAGTTTGAAAACGTAAGGGATGTGTACAACGACGATATAAGTTAAGATATTGTTCACATCAGTACCGATGAAGAACAAAATAAAGCTGTGAATAAATTGAACACTGGTAATTTTATAACAGCTGATGATACCATCTGCCGGCTTTATTCATATGTTCACGTACACAGCAATTACAGTCACATCGAGAACAAAAACGTTCAAAATGGATTCTTAAGCTGATGTGATTAAGCTTAAAACGACTCATAACTTTCACAAGATGTAATTGTGTTTGCCGGTGATGCTTTTGTCGAAGCAATTATGTTTATTAGCGCGCAAATGGTATCATGAATTGGTATTTTGATTGCACATGTACCTATAATGGATGCAAAATGAAAACAAAATGCAAATCTGGCACCCAAAATCTTAAATAGCGTCCAACAGTTTCAACAGCATCTAAGTAACCACTGCGCGTTACGAAGATTTCTTGAGCATTACTAAAATACACATATGAAGAGTTTCAAGTTATTTATTAGGCACAAATTTACTTTTTAATTAAATATTACCATCAATATGTATACATAATATATTATATCATCCTACGGCACACAAGACATTAATGTAAGTAATAATTACAGATTCGCAGTACAATATAAGTATAGTGTTTCACGCATTTGTTTAAAAATAATTGGTTTTCATAGACACTCACTAAGTATTACAAGTAGTCGTTTTTACATAATATATTTATAAGAATATAATTAATATAAGTAAAGCATTTTTTCTTTTTATCAATTGCAGTACAACGGATCCCTTAATATTATGAACTATAGGGACACATATCTACAAATATTGATTCATTATTTGAAACAGTATATTTAAGAAGGTTTATAATTATATATCTTAAGATGACTGAGGTAATATCAGTGTAAACATTACCCCGCTAACTAACTGACACCATTTTCAATGAATTGACAGATTTTTTTGCGAAATTTATATAACTTTAGCTCTTGGTTTACTGTGGACTCCGGAATTTGTTATTGTTACGAGTTCTTTATCAATGTGACAATCCAATTTATATAATTTGCAAAATAATATGCCGATAATAGGGTTTTATTTGTAAGTGAAAATTGCTTTTCTCCCAAAATGTCATCCCGAATTCCACAGCAAAGCAAATTATCAAAAATAGATAGTATAGTTTTTCATTAAAATTATGCCCAGTTCTAAAAATTAAAAAAGTTAGAGAAGCTAGCGCTGCTAAAACTAATCTATGCGATATCAGTCTCCACTAGAACCTTACAATTTAGAAAATCCATAAAGTAAATCACAGAGTTTGAAATAGCAAAACATTGCGTGAAAACGAGCCCGTTATTTTGTTCATACGAATATTATTTCCCTTGACCACCGTCCCGCGATTCAATACATTCCCTTTATTGATATGTATCTTTCTATAGACGATTATTATGAAGCTTGAAGATGTAAAGAAAGTAACGAGAAAGTTGAAGTGTCCCTTCGCATCGATCCTGAGGTGCCGTCGTAACTTTACAATTTTTTTTTCATACTTTACCATTGAACGGAGATAATCTTACCTTAAACAACCTAACGTATATTATAGCGAAACGTATCCATCTCGAAATACACACATACATTCCCTTACCATGACCGTTCGGACGAATCCGCAAAAGTCGCGAGCACAACGACAAACAGTTAAAATTGGCATAGCCGAGCTGTGCCCGCAGCTCAAACAAACTAACCGATCAAGGCAAGGGCCCCACTCGATCCAAAAACCTACTCGAAATTACCGCACTCCAAAATTCCTCCAATGACATACCGAACAGCTTCCGACAGTAAAATTATAAATGTCGAACTATCAACTATGTGTGCATCAAAGTATATAGTGAACTTACGTACAGTAAATAGAACGCAAGACAAACATGACTACAACCTAGTCTTATTTTTCTATTAATCGAATGATACATGTTTCTAAAGACACTTGAACGTAAAATGTGACGACGATCGTCCTAACAGTACAAATGTTAATAAAGTATAAGTAAGGAGCGACGTAGGATTTGCGAACTTACTATTTAGAAGCCAAGTCGAGTAACGCGTACAGAATATACGGACGCGACAGCGCGGTGCAAGCGTGCGGCGATACCTGACTGGACCATGGCTTGCTAACCAGGCGACGGAGACTAAGACGGATTATTTACTGAGATGCGTCTGAGACGTGCCGTTTGGAAATCACCCCGATTACGTTATGTGTCGAAAATAAACATTTTCAATGAAAGCAACACGGTTAAACGAGAACCAACTCACAGCCTATGTTATAAAACCCGATGCGCTACCACGACGCCAGAGCGTCGCATTCGACTGAGCGTTCGCATTATTAACTAAACGAGAAATCAAAAGAACAGAAGAACGACACGGCCTCGCGGCCAGTCGCCATCAAAATCAAAAATTTCACCATCGAACCTTATTAAATAACTTTGTACATTGAATCCAAATGTCGACACGTCATTTTGGATGTAGGCACTCTCTAGGCGGGGCGGCGAGCGGTCGCCGCGTCGTCAGCCCCCGTGTGGCGGCTCGAAAATGAGATCAGTGGTACCGGCCAGGGGCCGTGGCGACATAAGCACCGCTCTAAGACGACGTGAGGTACGACGAAAACGTGTGGTCGACCCAATCCCCCGCCACGCCGATCTCGCTCAACATGTCCGACACGTCGGGCGTGCACGAGAATTCAAAATGCGATCCGGACGAGGAAGACGCCGTCTCGAAGGACTCCATGTCCGTCGTGAGGGCCTCGAGGTCAACTTCGCAGTCCGCGGGCAGCGGCAGGAGGTCCGTTATGGAGTAGAGCTCGCTCAGATCAGCCTGCTCGCGACGCGTGCTGTCATCGTAGAAGCAAGCGGACTCGGGAGAGTCTGGGGATCCAGCTGGCGAGGCCGGGAGCGGCGGCGGGGCTGGCGTCTCAATCGGTAGGCTCCGGACGTTCGTAGCCGGTCGCGATCGCCGTCTAGACATTCCCCTGTTGTTGTTGGAGTCGGCTCGCTGCTTACGCTTCTGCTTAGTCACGGCGCCGGTGCGTTGCGGCGGCTTGGCTGTCTTTTTGCGCGGCCTGTACTTATAGTCAGGGTACTCGCGCATATGTAGCTGCCTGAGCCGTTCCGCCTCATCAATGAACGGTTGCCTCTCTTCGTCGTTCAGGGTTTTCCAGACGCGGCCCAGGTTCTTGGATATTTCCGCGTTGTGCATGTCTGGCGTTTGCTCGCAAATTTTCCTGCGCTCAATTTGCGACCAAACCATAAACGCGTTCATGGGCCTCTTGATGTGGTTTGGGTTGTTCTTCTTCGTCTGTGGACAATGAGAAAACACACGTTAATTTATCGTCATAAAATGAAAATAGTTGGCAACGTACACCGAAATAAAACAGATTTATGTCGGGAGCAGAAAATCAGTGTTATCAGTTTAATTGTGGAGAGCGCGATTATTATTTCAGACATGTCCGATCTGGCGAGCTCCAGCAGAGAGCTGGCTACGAGGTATTAGTATGCATGACGTTGCACCATTAAGTCTGCGTCCTTACTATTAATGATATTGTTATCATAGGAATTATTATTATTACAAACAAGTCAAATTGTAATCTATTCTAATAGTTCGATACAGGAAAATTTTATAACGCGGACGCAATTCCAATATGTAATCGAGCTGATAATTCGATTCCTGCGCGTTTGGTTCGTGTTATGCGTGACCCAATTTTAATTCTATTTAAAACGTT
>DWQK01004231.1:0-10651 GCA_018231225.1 Noctuana stator
AATTTTTATGTAACACTATCTGACTTGGCAAAAAACTTCAGTTTTGAATTTATTTTGATTTCTGGACGACTTTACAATTTAATTGATTTCTTAACGACGGGACGAAAATTAATTATTTGACAGGTAGGAATAGTTTGTAATGGAAAACGAAACTGTTGCTTTTATTTATATTTTATTTATATTTATATATATTCCTAATATTTTTATCATATTTACTAACCTTTTAAACCTATATATATATATATAGATTTACAATTATTAACAATTCTTTTCCGTTCATACTCTTTCTATTTGTAACAAAATATGATAATTAATAATTTTTACAAAATAAAATTATTATAATGAGAAAATATCTTTCCAATAACTAAGTGTATCACAATCACTTATGTAATTTTTATGTATTTTACTTATTGAAATTCAAATGTTTTTATTTTACTGCTCACGTGAGCTGTAAGGGGCGTTACTTGTGTATTTATAATACGGTCATTGACAAGGACAAGCGAAGACAAACTTGTGTACTGTATCATATTATATTTAGTATGTATGAACAAGTTTTTACATATACACATACAAGTATTTTTGGCAGAAATATCTTAAGTCTTATTACTTCTATTAATCACGGTAAATGTTCTATGACTGTGCTTCATTAAAAGGCAAATTCGTTTTTATTAAATTCAAACTCAAATTTTTTTATTCATACACTGTATTCATGTATACACTGGATGAACGTCAAATAACTCGGTACATGGTCTTTGGGCGCCCTTTTGGCTAAGGTAGGCCGGGAGACCAAAGCCGACGGAAAAAAATTCTCGGCACTCCTTACTATTAATACAGACCCAACAGACTGTGTCAATCTAAAAATTCTAAATCACTCCAATCTTGAGATATCATCAAACAATAAATGTTCTGCAGAAACAAATCTAAAAAATTAAACTTCATGTATGCTGTCATTCCGTTCTTTAGTTATAAGTATAATTGGTATCAAACAAATCATTTTTGTTAGTTTGTGTTGGAATTTATTCAGTTTGCTTGTACGCGTGTACGTTCATTGCTAATTTAAAATAAAAAAAAAATGTTTTTTTCTAGAGTACCGAGCCTGACGGTGAACGGGGCAGAATCAGGCACAGAGGAGGATGAAGAGATGGCTGCCGAGGATGACGACTCAGAGGGTGATGATGATCTGCAACTCGAGATGGTTGACGACGCTGGCCGCAGCAATAAGGTAACCTATACTTTGCAAATACTAAAAACTTTATCTACAGTGTAAAAATACCTCTTATATTGAAAGTTTCTTATACATATCTTAAATATGTGTTTATTTAAAAAAGGTTATGTGTTTTCTAGGATTCGTTATCAGAAACCCACTGTAGTTTTGCAGATCTATGCTTGCCAAAAGGGTTGGTGAACCTCAGATGCCTTTCACCATATACCAGATATCACATCTGATATGATATGATGTTAAATTATTTTTAATCTTTTAAAGAGCTAATCCAATTTTTACAATTAACTAGGATAATTGTATATAACAAAACCACATCAATATAGCAATTCCTGAGCGACCATAAGTAAGCAAATAGCAGGCCTGTAAACAAAGTGGTTTGCTGTAGATTTTTATGTTCCTAGTAATATACAAACATACACACCCTCTATGCAATTTTTTAATTTGTTCTATAATATTTGTTGACAGTCTTCATATTGGTGCAAATTTATTGGCAGGATGACATGGAGACAGAACATTTAGCAACACTAGAACGGCTGAGACAAAACCAACGGAAGGATTACCTGTCCGGCAGTGTGTCTGGCAGCCTACAGGCGACCGACCGCCTCATGAAGGAGCTGCGTGACATTTACCGTTCTCATTCGTTCAAGAATAACATGTACTCTATAGGTGAGTTTCAAAATGCATCGGTTATATAAGAAATTGCCAGACACACTATATTTGACGCAACCATCTTAGTCCTCGTGAGTAGCAACGCTTTCACGTACAAATTCAAAAATTTTATTATCATAAGGTACACTGAATGAACGTCAAATAATACGGTACATCGGCCTTCGGCGCCCTTTTGGCTGCGGTAGGCCGGGAGAAAACAGCCGGCGGAAAAAACTCTCGGCACTCCTTTAAAATCAAGTTTATAAATTACAAGTTATTAACAAATTATGCAGTATAGCTGAGGCCTGATAGTGAAGGTTGGACGTGTATGTTTATGGGTTGCAGTGACTACTCAACATCAGGTGGCCTGCACGTTTGCAATAGCAAAAAATATCTCGTTGACAGAGCAAGGTCTCCTTAGAATTTAGTCACAGCAGCGAAAAGAGTATGAGATTATTATTTGTCTGATTTTATCTCTTTTCTATGGCTGTGGATACTCGTATTTCGCTACATATCACTAATGCAAAAATTAATTCACAGAACTAGTAAATGATTCCTTATATGAGTGGAATATACGCCTGCGGTCAGTGGATCCGGACAGTCCTCTGCACAATGACTTACTGCTGCTTAAAGAGAAAGAGGGCAAAGACTCTATACTGCTGAACATTCTCTTCAAAGAGACTTACCCCTTCGAGCCACCATTTGTGAGAGTTGTCTACCCTATTATATCTGGTGAGTAGGACACTATTAAAATTTGTGTTGTTTATAAAAATAAATTATGATAAGCATATAATATTATTTCTTAACTCAAGAACTTGATGCAAGAATTGTTTCACAGCGGGTTACGAGGATAGTGGTAACAATCCTTAACTAATATTAAAAAGCTGAACAGTTTGTTTGTTAGTTTCAACGCGCTAATCTCAGGAACTACTGGACCGATTTGAGTATTTCTTTTTGTATATGATATCTACATGCATGAGGAAGGTTACAGTCTATATATAGGCTATCAAGCATTACGTTACTATTCTTAACGCGGTGGTGTGCCAAGCGGTTTCAGCCACTAGTCACTTACAAAAATCTTTTTTTTCTATAAAAAAAATATCGGCAACTTTTAAGTTTTATGCTTCAGGTGGTTACGTGTTAGTCGGCGGCGCCATATGCATGGAGCTGTTGACGAAACAAGGCTGGTCCTCGGCCTACACAGTGGAGGCGGTGATAATGCAGATAGCAGCTACGCTCGTGAAGGGCAAGGCGCGCATACAGTTCGGCGCGACCAAGGTGGTCACGCAGTCGCAGTACAGCCTTGCGCGCGCGCAGCAGAGCTTCAAATGCCTCGTGCAGATACACGAGAAGAATGGTTTGTTCTATATGTTATTATATGAAGAGATAACTTTAGATTCCTTTTTAAGCACTTTATGGTGCATGAATGAATCTGAGATTTGACATACCTAAAGTTCATGTGGAGAAGAAGTGCAGAATGATAAAATTTATATACCGTATGCGTTATAAATTAAAACGATTTAAAAAACGAATAGCAAGACTGCTGTATCCACAATCATATGTATCTGGCCATAAAGTTTGAATATCCTAATCTGTTCATTATAAGTCATATTTATAAAACTGATCCGACTAGAACTGTGGGAAGAGACTGTTGCCCAACAGCGGGACAGTAATCGATTGATGATGTAAAGCCGTTTTTATTTATTTTTGTAAAAGAACATGTACTTTTAACTTTAAATAGTACTGAAGTCCTATATAGGGGTTATACATAACTGTGCCACTTTACTGTTGTTACATATATATTTCTGTTTGAAACACAATATTATTGCCTCACAGTAGGAATAGGTGTGGTAGTAATTTCTCCTATTCCCTGTTCTTATTTACTATATCATATTTCGCTTTCCATGAGAAATGTACTGCCACTAAATTATGCGAAGATGATTGGTAAAATTGTAAATGTATTTGTTTTACTTGCAGGCTGGTTCACGCCGCCAAAAGAGGACGGCTAAGCGTCGCGAGCGCACGTGTTTTAGTGCCTCAATGATAGCAACGCCTGCACTCAATAAGACACTTTACTTTCCTAAATCTAACGAGTGATTCGACGAGTATGTATCATAGTATAAAGTGATTCCATTAAAGTTGTTTGTTTCTAGTGCAGCCTGCATGGACTGAACATAAGTGTATTTGAGTATTGTATGTGTATGAACTTTAATAGTTATGTATTAAGTGCTATTCATGTTCTAAAATGAGTGCATCGGGCGTGTCGAGAGACTTTATAAGACTTATAGGAAATGTTTAATGTGTAACGTTTTTTGTAATCATCAATTTCTCAAATCAAGTTATCCATACGGTAGCCCTAGACGTTACGGGAATGTAAAGTTGGAAAATCCTTTGCATTTCTTTTTAGTTATGAAATAAAAGAAATACTGTGATTCTAAACTGATTTTGTGTAGTTTATCTTCACCGTCGGCTCCCTTCGACTTATGTATCTGTATATAATTTGACTTAGGTATGATTACTGTAAAGATAAAATAATGAAACTTAAAATAAAAGTGAATATACGTAAAGCTTAACATTTGTGGTTAATTATTAATTATATTTATATATAATTTTACTTATGACCCTAAAAATACCGAGCATATTACAAAAGGACCGCCCTTTCCAAAGCTTGTGAAGAAAGTTTGTTTAATAAAATTTTATAGTTTGGATTTCTGATTTTCGAAATTATGTCTCATAAAAGCCTTCAATCCATCAACATGTTCTTGAGCGCCGGGTTGGTTGATTCTCGTACAGAATTCTTGTTCCGACATTTTTATATACCAGCTTTTTAGTTTTGGAAATCTGTAAGGTATAAAAAAAAAACATTAAATTGCGTCATCTAAATCCAGTCACTACTAATACCATTTAAAACGATTGATATAAATAAATTACCAGTAGCGCCATCTATTAGCAAATGATAGGAACCGTTACCAATTATTTAATCTGTGCCGTTACAGTTTTACTTTATGTATTTCTATTGTATATACAGTTGTAATGTATATAAATTTTGCCATTGAAGTTTTATTGAACCTCTGTCTACGATTGGATTGAACTGAACTGAAATGAACTTTAGGTAGTTGTGCCAAATCTTCGGAAATGTCTTCACGTAATAATATATTAATTTAACGCACCTTGTTTCATCTATAGGGTGTAGCCCATGTAACGTCGATATTGTAGTCAGAACACTTATATCGGCGAGTGTCATGACGTCATCGGCTAAATACTTCGTCTCCGCTAGGTACATTTCGAGCGTTATATATGCATCATCTGTATTCCTTTTAATCGATTTCGTCAACTCCGTTAGCCTTCCAGTGTATGTTCGTGCCTTTAATTTTCATTGATATAAAATATTAATAGGTACCACAGCTATGGGAAAGTTAAGTATAAACTCATCACCGCTGAGTTTCTCAATAACCGGGAAGGCCTAGGGCTTACTACAAGTTTTGACAGTTACATGATCGAGCTAACTATCATGCCATACATTGCCAACTTCTACAATACAAAGTTGCATTTCAATAAGAAAACGAGTAATGAACACAATCCACTTTAGTTATCCATGTTTTCGCTAGGGGCGCTGCTAGTAGATGTATGAGCCAAACCGGAACCAAATCTAGTTTACAGTAAACTTAAAATTCGTACTGACCCTATTAATGATCAAAGTCAAGCTTGCTTCAATAAGGTGCATAATTAGATATTGATCTACTTAAAATTCTTTTACACTTATAATACTAGGTATTCAAATTCTCAGTCATCCTATTAATATTATAAGCGTTAAAGTTTGTAAGTATGGATGAAAGTTTAAAATAATATAGCTTATACATCAGAATAACACATAGGCTACAATTTATAAAGATATTGAGTGAATTGCTCGAAATACTAACCCTGTGCAGACGAAGTCGCGGGCACCAACTAGTATATGATAAGTATTTGTTATTTCGATTTATGCCGTACTCTAACACGCAGTTCCAATGCGGACTGCTGAAGACTATAGCCTACCACTTAATACGAAGAATTGACAGCACCCCGTTATTCGTGAATATAGGTTAAGCAATTGATATGTGTAAGTATTTGTATCAACTCACCATTATATCCCTGAGCCTAGGAAATAACACACCGCAATCGAAGAATAATCTCTGGTTAACGGTTGCACGTTTCCTTTTATCAGTGGGGTAGAGGTAGGAATGCTCTGATTTGCCGTATTTATCCATGAGGTACAGAATTATGGCATGGCTGAATAAGAAAATTAACAGTTTTTAGGTAAAATGAGTTGATTTTCTATAATATAGGGAAGCTATTGTAAGGTATCAAAGGTAGTTGTTTTGTCTTTTGTCTGATTGTACTTATTTGTTAAGTGTTTTAAACCTAATCCTACCTATTTAGATTGTGTCTGCTATGCCACCTACCTACCTATCGGCTAAGCAGAAATCTCCTTCTTCAAACATAGGTATTGTCCTCATTGGATTTTTCTGGAAATAAATATTATTATGTATGTTATATAAAGTATTCATTTTCTTTACATTAAAAAAATAACGTTTTACACACAGCCCCACAGGATTCCGTGTCGTGGGTGCCATCACACATACAAAGACAATTGAACAAACACCCAGACTGGGAACAGAAATCTAAATTCATGATTTATATTCGCCGGAAATAGAACTAAGAACCCTTCGAATTGTGGACCGACGTGGTAGCCACTATACCCCACAAGTCGTTATAGGTAGTCTATTTGAGAGTCTTTCCTCTATATGACTAGAAAATTTAAAACAATATAACCTTAACAATATCTGGTTCGTCTTGCTCACGTGCTATAGGATTAAGCTCTCGCCCTTGTAGATTCAAACCCAAAAGGTCGGCTACCAACATAACAGTCCTAGCTGGTGGACTTGCATCCTTCTTGTACAATATTCCAATAAATTTAGTCATTTTTTCCTGAAATCAATGCATGAAGCGAAATAACATGGTATCCCACAGATAAGGTAAGAAGTAACGATAGTACAGAAGCTCCACTCAGCAATAATATTCTTGCCAAGTAAAATCGATATTGTGGAAACTGCAGGTTTCTACCTTACTATCTACCTACTTCAATTTCTATTGGTGTCAGATTAAAAATACAAAAATAGGTAGTTACGTACATAGGTACACTGTTATTAGTTAAAATTTAAAATACCTATTTAAAAATGAACGCGGAAAAAAACTAAAGTTCAAAGTATTTATCTTGTTATCAAAAAAGAAAAAATAAATAATAATAAACTTAATAGGTAGGTACCTACCATTAGTACCATACCTACTTACCTGTATAAAATTATAAAAATCCGATCCGGATCTCGCCTACGACCTGCTCAAAGTGCTCAACTTTTATCCGGGACCTCAAATACTTACCCCAAACTAAGTGGTAAAAAATTCTAACCTTAGTTTAGTTGTTTACGAGAGCGTAACCAGCAACAAACCGTGGCTGACTTCACTCCGTTTGTTCACAGTATCACTTGCTTTGCTACTACGATACGAACTAAATTACGAACAACAATAATGTAGGTGAGTTGTCAAGCGGATAAGATTTTAGTCTGTGAGCCAATGATAAAAATACTAATATCGTAAAGGTACTCAATATTATTCAATATACAAATTGTTTACAATTATGTTATTTAGAGTATTTAATAAATAAAGGTTGATAAAGCGATTGATTAGATCTATAGCACTAACATATTAGTGTTGGTAGATGTTTGGATCATGAACTAAAATTCTTTACGTCAGTAGGTTCGCAGTGTGAAACCTAAATAACTTAATAAACAGATCATCTCATTTAAATACGTACCGTATTAATAGGTATATTTAAGCTTGTTTTTGTTTACTTATCGTTTGTCTGTAAATCCTCCCGGTTTTGACCTATCATTAACACCTTCTCGTGAAGGTTAATAACCTTTAGACCTAACTTTTGACTTTAGACGTAAAGGTTTTTTAATTAAACTTTATATAGGGTTTTAATTAAGTACTTAATTACTTAGGTAATTTAGAAATTACTTTAGCTTACCTAATGTAGAACAACCTAGGTAGGTACCTAATAATTTAATACTTTCTTAATTTTATTTAATGTGTTGTAGGTTGTAGGTACATTTAGGTTGGCATATACCTACTTAATATGATAACAAGCATGGACTCGGTTTTGTTATAACATTACGTAGGTAGTTAATCTTATCTTAACAAGTATAAAGTTGTAAATTGCATAAAGACCACTATCAGCTTCAGAGTAGCTACCATTCCTACAGTCGGACGCTCCTGATGGATGGAGTAATGCAAAGTCATGTGACGAAGTTTTAGTAGATATCTGTAAGTGTGGGAAGAACATCAAACTATACATTTGTGTCCATATCTATCGTGAAACATTAATATCATCCCGCCCTTAGCAGCAGCCACGCATCTTTACCTACTTACTCAACCGACTCAAATGCGGTTCGATGAACTTCATAATAACACCACCATTTCCCCGTGTGAACTTTACTGCGAACAAAACTATATTATTGGTCGTTCAAGGCATTACAATGCCACCTCGGTTCTACTGCGAAAGTCTCATTGCAGAAAGTCACAAAATATTTGGAAAAAGACGAAGTATTTATTAGGTACGGGCAGGAGGGAAAGCGGGGATTTAATCTGTTTAAAAAAAAATGAAATTGGTCGAAAAATTGTACTTCAATTAACGTACGTAGCAAGTAACTAGGTAACTATTATATCTAAGAATTTAGAATTGAGTAAGAATTAAGAATACATAGATTTTTAGATTTGAATTTAGAATTCTAATTAGTAAATAGGTATTACAAGCTTAGAGTACAAGTATTATATAAATTTTAATTAACTCAGAAAGTTATTAACGCACTACTGACCTACGTTAGGTTATATAACATTATTCAAACGATTTACAAAATGGTGATTTACAACTTAATTATCCTACTAGCTGCGATATGTATGTTTAAAGTAATAGATAGGTACCTACCTATAATAGCAATGAAATAAGACAATGTTTATATTTAATACGGCACGTTATTGAATAAATAAGAAACTGATTCAGCGTAATGAGTGCGGCGGATGGCTTCAGCCAACATTACAGAAATATCCATGGTTTGAAGTTTTGGACAAGCTTTCACATGTTTGTCTTGAGGAATCGTATTCGTCACAACCAAAGCTTCTAAGCAAGAATTGTTGATCTTCTCAATCGCGTTTCCCGCCAAGACACCGTGAGTGAGAATTGCGTAAATTTTGTTCGCTCCAGCATCGCGAAGTTTTTCAGCACCTTTAACGATAGTGTCACAAGTGTCTGCCAGATCATCTAACATAATGGCAGTCCTATTTTTTACATCTCCTACCAGTACAGTCGAGTCTTCGTCGTTCGCTCTTTGCCGCTCTTTATGAATAATTGCAAAATCAATGTCAAGCCTATCTGCAATTGATGTCATTCTCTTAACACCACCCGCGTCAGGGGACACCATCACGCTAGTTTTCCATTCCGGAATATTGTCTTTGATCCATTTTGTAATAGCTGGTTCAGCATAGAGATTGTCTACTGGAATGTTGAAGAAGCCTTGAATTTGAGAGGCGTGCAAGTCTACCGTGATGACATGGTCCGCCCCAGCCACTGATATAAGATTAGCAAGCAACTTAGCTGTTATAGGGGCGCGACTCTTGTCCTTTTTGTCTTGCCTGGAGTAAGGAAAGCAGGGCACCACAGCTGTAACTCGCGATGCTGATGCAATTTTGCAAGCGTTGATCATGATAAGCAATTCCATGAGGTTGTCGTTGATTTCACCGCAACCACTTTGAACAATATAGACGTCTTCGCCTCGTACAGATTCCCCAATTTCTACATTTGTTTCTTTATTACTAAACTTCTTAGTGGTCGCTCTACCCAAGTCTATTCCTAAACGAGCCACTATTTTCTTCGCTATGTCTGGATGAGAACTTCCTGTAAACACTTTAATGTTCGGCATTCTTGGTTCTGTCTGTAAGATTACTTTTTCTTTGCTTGAATTGCTTGTTATTCCTTGATTTTCGTCCGATTTCATTAGCGTGAACAACACAAGCGGAGAGTATCTCCGCTAGACTGAGATTGATAGCAAAATTATTGGTTATTTGCTTTGAAAACAGGTTTATCGGAGTTCAAGAAGAGGTCAGGTCGCTACAATCTGTCAGTATCCCCTGAAATGGAGCTACGCTCTTCCTTATCAATAATTGAGAATATAACAGAGGCATACAACTAGACGATTGCATCATTACAAACAAACGTAGAGAAAACATGTAAGCGGAATTATTTGTGAAATTCTTATGAAAGCTTACATTATTTTTGTTGACACACGCAAATACGTGGTGGTTTCTTTTTTATCTTAAAAGGTAAACAGAGATAAAAACAATTTTAATACTGATACGGATTTCGTTATGTAGTTATTGGTTTCAGTAGACTTTGCATTTGTGAGGTTATGTCTGTTAAAACGTATCTAGGATACAGATTCTAAACAACAGTATTGATAAAATTTCATACGGAGATGAAAATATCAGAGAAACGAAGGTCTTTTGTCAATATTGAAAATTAAATTAAGTATGTACCTATCTTATTAATTTCCAGAAAGATGAACGTTTTAAGTTCGTTGCGCTTTCTTATTTATATGTTATCAATTACTTAGGTCTCCACCAATCCGCATTGGAGCAGCGCGGTGGAGTATGCTTCAGGCCTTCCCCGGTTGTGGGGAGAGACCAGTG
>DWQK01004232.1:0-10650 GCA_018231225.1 Noctuana stator
TAACGAACGTCTGAGAGAGATTAAATTAATAAAAAAACATATTAAAATGATAACATGAACAAAAATTTGTAATACTTACAAAATAATAACTTAATAAATAAACTGTGATAAAAATTAATATAATTCGGAATTAAGAAACATAATTAGCTGACTACGTAAACAAAACGATAAACTTTTCATCATAAATCTCAAAATAAATTCGTTTTTTAATTTGCATAAAGATAATGAAAGCGATAACATTAAAAAAAAAAAACATTTAAAAACTCAACAAAACTACAGCAACACCGTCAACTCATATTCTAATGGGTTGTTTATACATTTTAGTTTATGTATAAGGTAATATTTAAATCACTTGTAAGCCTTCCAAAAGTGAAGGACAGGAACCCATTTGAGAAGATAAAGTCTATTTTGCACATGAAAGTAAGGAATTGAGAAATTCCTTATCAAAATCATGACATAAATTTTGAAAGCTGGGATTAAAAATGAGGCTAAAAAACTGGTCCATTTTGGTTCAGAACAAGTTTGTACGACAAATGAAACGATACTAACATTTAAAAAAATAGTAATTTGGTTAGTTTTTTACCCAAACATGTTCTAATGGTAATTGCACTATTTACAGCTGTATTTATAGAACAGGTTTTTTTTAATAATGCAACAAGTAGAAACAACATCACTGCTAGAAAATAAAGATCTTGGAACCTATAATTATATAGAAATACTTCGATAAGTAATCATATTATTATTACTTATGGGTGAAATATTAAAAAAAGTTCCCATTGTTTTTCGTTCAGGAAATGGGATTTAATAACTTGTTTATAATACGACGTAATAAATTCAAATACTAAACCAATACTTAAGTTAGTAAAATCGCAATTTATAAAATAACGTATAACATAGGAAGGTTGCTTATGAATCAAAATCTTCTAAATTAGAATTTATGAATAGTTTTATAGTAACTCAATATTCGAGATTCGAATTTATGAATAATTTTGGTAGCTTAATGATAACATTATAAATAGGTACTCTTGCGTTTATGAAAGATAGTCACAAAAGCATCCTTCCTTGTAAATATGAACATTAAAAGCATGTTATAAGGAGTAAAGTTCTTTCGTGACGTATGTAACCGGCGGTGCTCTGGAGTCCACTGGCAGCTCAGGTCTGCTCTCAGAGAAGTCCCACTTCCCGTAGCGCCGCATCCACAGTCTCGTCCTAGTGCACACCCCACAATGCGAGGGTTATTCAAACATTGTCCAGGGATTATTCTGGACTGATTATCTTGCGAGGAGCCAACGTAACGAACAACGAACTAAGTATTTTGATAGGTCATCTGCCCCTATATTACGTACTTTTGTTTTGACATTCCATTTAAAGATAAACTGTATTTTGTGATGAAGTGTAAAATATCAATTCAAGATAGACTTATTATGAATAGTCAAAGGTATTAAAAAAATTGGTAATTACTTTGTGCTCATCCCTGAAACCATCTGATTTTGTTACTTCATTCACAACCCAGCCATTCCTTCATTAAGATAAATTATAAGTTGCATGTTAGGCTAAGTAGAGTAAACACAAGTCATGCTGTTAATTTATATGCCAGATATTTTATCCACACCATATAAAGCGCCTTTTACCAAGTATCTATTGGTTGCAACCACAACCACACCTTGAAAGGTACACCATAGCACCAAGTTTTGTTGATAGAGATCATCTCAAAAAATCAATTACTAAAACTAATCAAATTATTAAATAACTTCTTAACAACTGACGAGACAGTCCTTAATTAATAATTGTTACCCTCAATAATACATAATTAAGTAACTAGTTATACTTTTAATACAACCTAAATCACTCACGAAATAAGTTAAATCAATTAATGTATGTTTAATAAATCAATAATGTTCAATCTAATTGCAAACTGGGGCTATGGCGACATGGATTGGGAATGGGTATATCATGCAAGAAAACAGAATTTCGAGTTGAACATAATGTATTTCGACACCCCATTACAATAAATGCGAAAACAGCCAGATAATACAAATGTAGCACACTGATTTATCAAAATGCTTTTTTTAATTTGCTTCGATAAATATCTTAAACTTAAATATTAGTTTTAAATAAATGTTTAATTTATATTTATGTAAATCTGGTAATATTTTAATTTTTATGAATGCATGCATATTTTTTAATTTTAATGTATTTTGATAAAGCAGTGTCCCATTCAAAGATACATGTCGATTGCTAAACTACACAGATATAAAGCGATGTACATACAAGTACAGACACTAATATAATATCAATAACCCGAACACTATGATACGATTAAATAAATACAATACATCTGATACAATGGATAGTATGACAGCAGAAATTTCATCTTGAAATACCGATTTTGCTATAAAATTAGACATGAGTAATGCAATAGAATTTTTGTTGGAAGATGGAAATACTACTGAAAATTGTAATCACATTTTTTTTTCTTAGCTCTTAAGCCATCATGGGCTCCTAGGTATTAAAGAAAAATAGACTTTCAGACTAAAATCTGATCAATAATTCAAGAAAAAATTAACACTTTTATAACTACCTCCAATTTTATATATGTTATTTTGATATCACTAGGTATATTGTTACTTAATATTATGTAAATTTGTCTACTCGCTGTCTGATTCAGAAATGTATGTAATGTGTCTGACTAAGATGGGGCTAGAGCTATTGAGCAAAATTAAAACTATAGGAACTAAGATACAAGGAACTAATTGGCATCTAATGGGCAGCATGCAAGGAGCGCAAGCAAAAAACATTTTTTAGATTGCAGCAATAACGTTGCTGGGAGTAAATAAGCAAAAGTGTGATATTACTGAAACTTATCATAAACTTATTGAGTTAAGATTTTTTTTTACATTTTAGATTAACTATAAAAGTTTTATCTTAAACGTTATGCAACTTATTTTATCTGATTATTTTTTATCTATTGATGTTTTATTAAAATGACAGGAAAAGAAACCACAAACAATATAAAACACAAAAAATATTTTACGATAAGCAAAATTTATTTTTTCTTACTTTCTATCATATTTTGTTAATCACTTTATGCTATTTCATTTTTCTTTTTTTTTTAAAGCTCGCGGAATATAGTCAATGAAACATAAAAACAATGCAGTGGACGTCTCTGAATCATAACATAGTAAGTATAATAACTAAATTTTAACAATTATGTTAAATTTTAACATAATTTTGCAACTGTCATTATTTAATAAATATAAATTTGATTGCGTAACGAAACTATAAAGTGGCTCTTTATAGATGTAGTTAATATATCACTATGCAGTGATATATTAACGTGTCAAGATAAGCATTTTTTTCAAGGTTACTGTTAAGTACCCAAGATATACTTCAAGTTCAGATCTTCATATTATTATCTAGAATCTGCATGATTAATTTGTTACTCAACCTTTTTATTGATATTGCTACTATAATTATAAAATGTCCCACAACTAGGCTCCCCTGCCTACCTACACTGGAGGAAACCTGGACGCTGCTCTAGAACTCCAGTGGAAACTTACTTTTTATAGTCAATGTCTTTTATGTAAACTTTATTAATAAATCAGTCACTATTAAAACGACAAAATTCTACCATTCCAAACTACCTGAAATATTCAACTTGTACGTTATACTTTCTATGAAATGTGACTAGGATAGTGGATGAAAAGCAAAGCTTTTAATACATTAGCATATTTATCTGTCGGGTTCATCAGTGCAAGAGTCCTTCGTTCAAGTCCTGACCGCCACCAGTGCATGCAAACGTCACACCAAAACATAAAACAATATTAGCTGTGCTGTGCAAGAGATAGGAACGAGAAGAGAAATAAACCTGCTTGTTTAGTCTACAACTATTAAAGACTCTAATGTATATATACTTTTGATTATTTGTATTGCGTGCTGTTTATTTTAAATTTGTTCTGTGGTTCTATTATTAAAATGTTATGATTTGGTTTCCGTAAATCACTGTAACTATCAGATTTCCAATTTCTTTTAAACTTATCCAAAAATGTATACAACTAGATTTACTAAATATTGCACGTTTATGGTTACATATAATTTTATTAGAAGATGCTCTACAAGCTCATATGTTAATATGATACTGATATGTTTTCATATCTGTTTTATTTAAGAGGCAGTGCTCCTATTTTAAAACTAATGATATTTAAAATATCTAATATCAATCAAAAGGCACTACTGAGGCCACTGTCCTATCAAACTGGTCCACATTATACTATAATTATAATTAATAATAATATATCATTACAACTAAGGCAGTTAAAAATTAACTTGGCTAGGTACGGCACAGATCATGAGCATTCCTTTAATTTCATTATATTAAATGGATAAGTGAAATGCTGAATTATCCTTAGAAACAAATTTTATTAGTAATTAATTAAGATAGTGCATATTATATAACTCATAGTGTACATATGGCACAGATTAATAAAGAAATAATTAAGTTGATTTAACCCTCTATTGAGTGTAAGGGGATAATCAAATAGCTAAATATTCTTAAAATGCTATCATTTTCTTTTAATAGGTCGGCAGCAAATTAATTTTCATCTGTCTTAGTCACTGCCACTGCCAATTCACATTCAGTAAAATTGGATTCTAATATCATACCTAATAATTTTACTATTCATATTGATAAGAGCGATATGTATTAGCAAGATCCACAGACTAGAACCAATTAATGTATTTAAATAGGATATGTTAATCTTTAGCAATCTACCACAGAGTAGTTAGATATGGAGTTTCTATTGTGCTTATTTAATAGTAAATTTCTAGAACCAATTATAAAATAACTAGATAGTATTATTTTTAATAATATCATAGGAACAGATCTATGAATATATAGTTTACAAGATACAGATTATAGATGGATAAAAATTACCGATCAATAATGTCATTCCGAATGACGATACAACAATAATAAAAAAAATTAGGAATATCTTAGTAAAATAAACTTGCTCCAAAACCTCAAAACCGATTTACCATTAATCCACAACAGAAATTCTTTGAGAGTGGTATCATAGAATATTTTAGTTTAATAAAAAGTTATTAATTTAGTTTTATAACAGTCAAAACACATCTATAAACCGCTCTCAAAGTATTAAAAGTGGCATAAATTACACGAGTTCATTGTCCTGGCTACTGACCTCTTGCAGCAGATCCTGTGCAGCGATCGCCTTCAGAACATTTTTCTTGCTGGTCTCCTGCAACTCCCCACCTAGCACCAGCTCGTCCAGAATGAAGTATGCCTTCTCAAAGTTGAAAATTATATCCAGCTCACATACCTGCAAGTTAATAATTAAATTCTGTAATTCTTTTTATGTAGGAAATAACATTGTGGCGACTAAGTGTCAGTGTTATTACCTCCTAATCTACACATTTATGCGAATCCAAGTTCTTTTAATGAGAAGTACATTGATCTTTTGTCTCAATGTAACACCATATAATAGATTTTCCTGCTGTCCTTAGAAAAAGTTTAATATCTACATTAGTAGGCGTACTAGCTGCAATATATTTTATTGTTAACAAACATGCATCTAGCTTAATTTTAATTTAATGTAGCTATCGTATACAAAAAGCATTTTTCAAATCGGTCCAGTAGTTCCTGATATCAGCTTGTCTGAATAAACAAACTCTTCAGCTTTATATTATTATTAGTATAGATTACAAATAAGGAATTGAAATCAAATATGTACTCACACTGCCAAAGTACTTGTCAAGCAACTCCACATATCTGTGGATGAGCTCGAGGGTCAGCAGTTCATTGTCTTCCTGCTCCATCGCACAGCAGAAGTACAGTGATGCATATCTAGAACACAATTAAGACAATAATTAATTACTTTATCATAGCCACAATATCTTTATTAACAACATTAGGTTCCATGGAAACAATGCAACTTTCTAAGGACTGCGCTGCTAGCAACTGCCTGTCTGACCAGCTTCTAACCATGACACTGCATTATAAAATTAAAAGTACAGAATTTCCTTTTTTACTTATCGGCATCACACCATTTACTGTTAATTTAAGGAAAATTTTAAGATTGAAGGCCAGAGTAAGTTTTATTTTTCTGTTTTTAAATATATAAAATGCAACTAAATTACCTTTTATAAACAACTTTAACATCTTTCCACTCAAGGAAAGAGCACATTTTGGGTTTCCGAGCGAGCACAGTCGTTATCAACTCGCGGGTGATCTTCTTCTTAAGTTTGTCAGGGTGTGCCACATACCATTTTTGCAGTCTCAGCTTGCCTTGCCGACTAAACAACAGCATAAATTGCATCTGGAAAAACCAACGTTTGTTGTCAAAATTAATGATTTGTAAGTACTATCAAATAATGTTATAAGGCGTAGAATCATACACTTAACATATAAATTAATTACTAACCATTTTGTATAAGTTTACCAACTTAGAATATCGAGTACCGTGGATTATTGGAATGTGGTGGTTATTATGATCAGTCCAATTTAGACTACATACTAGTAAGTCTTTTAAATTAGAGTGCTAATATACTAATTAACAAGTACCATTTTGACGAAAATTCACTATAAGTTGGCAATGTATTTGTGAAATCAAATGCAATTTTATTAAATTAACAATCAACAACTCAATATAAAAAGGACAAGATTGATTTGAGTGACAAATATGAAATTACGTCACGAATTTTTTTACTGATAGGTAGAATATTAGTCTATGGTGACCAAATACTAAGAAGAGATATTGATTATGGCAGCATGGTGGTGACATACTCTAACAATAGATAATTTTGTGTGGTTGAACGCCGTCTGTTTTTAGCCTGTGGTTATTGTGTCAATTAGTCGTCATATTGACAGTTGTGACAAATGACAATTGATTGACAGTAGATCAAAGATTGGTTGAATAAAATTAAATTCACAAAAATCGGAAATTATAAGAACACTGAAATAAAACAAGTTCTGCGTTTTATATTTTTTTCACATATAATATCATACCTAACATGGTATTGCTGTAAGATTTTTCAATTGCCCCTCTTCTAAAATGGTAAATAAATTCCTTCTATAGGTCGTGTTTACAAGTAATGTTTTTGAAAGTCCAATATGTTTGCGTTATTGAATTACGTGTATTTTATTATATTATGCGGTTTTGAATTAATTAGATTAGTTAGAGAAATTAGAAAATCTCTATGGGGGTAATATAATATATATGAGGGTCAAACATAATATACTCTATGATTGTACGTTCAGGCTGCTGCAGCAGGGGGTGTTGGTGGTAGCGAGTGTGAGGGAGAAGAGCAAGAGGATTCTTCTTCTTCTCACTCAGTGGATCTTTTGGAAGCTCAGCAGGTTCTGGAATTGCTGGAACTTGATGATGAGCAGGTTTGTTGTAAACTTACTTTTTTCTATAAGTAATTATTATTTTAAGATCATTTACTACTTTACACTAAAATAACGCTAAAGCAATAAACAATATAAGTAAAGAAAGTTGAGAGTTTATTAGATTCCTAATACTATTATTTTTATTATGTGGACAGACCGAATGTCCAAATAATCGTCCTGGGTCCTGACCCAACAGCTCCTGCAACCAATTTGATCTATTGTAGCTAACCCCTGTTGTTACATCTGTTGTAAAGAACCGGATGCTCATGGATTCCAAAGAATTAAAGATTTGTCTATCTATTTTGTGCATTTTACTTAATGTTGCTATTTATCAATGAATTACAAGTAATTATCTATAGTGAATATGGAAAGAAATTGTGTATGCTATTTATACTTTAGATTTGGATGTTTTTTTAGTGTAACGGTCCTGAAGATGAGCTGTCAGCTTTCCGCCAACAATGGCAGCGAGAGCTGGAGGCCACTCCATCTCCGCAGAGAGAGAGACCAGTGTCAATTGCTGAAGAGGCTAAGCCAGAGGAACCGCTTACTGAAGAGGATAGAGTAAGCAGCTTAAAAATTCTCTTTAAAGTTAAAAGATTCAGTGCAGATTCTTTAGAATATATTTTATTTTTGTACTACCTGTGTCACGCGGTTTCATCCGCGTTAGAACAGTAACGTAATGCTTGATAACCTTCCTCATGAATGCAGCTATAATATACAAAAAGAATTTTTCGAATCGGTCCAATAGTTTCTGAGATTAGTGCTTTCAAACAAACAAACTCTTCAGCTTTATATTATTAGTATAGATAACGTTGGCCAACCACTACTAACTTTCTTCAAAGGCCAAATATACCTCTATCGTGGGTTGATTTTCCAAAACCATTGAAATACTTTTTATTTTTTTATTTTTAACGTAAAGCTACAATCGTTTTCCAAGGTGGTTGCTTCAAAAATATAGATCTTTTAAACAATATTCTCATGTTCTGTGTAATAAACCACCTTCATTGATATACTTCAGTGTGCTTATTCTGTGAGTTATGTCTGTGATTTTCGTTTGTCTATGGATTTCATCATTGTAGATTTTACCATGTTTCAGAAAGTAAATTGTGTTGTTCTGAAGCAACAATTAATCTAAAGATTCATTGTTGTTACCCTAAAGGGTAAGAGGAATTGTTTGGAATCTAAGTGTAATAATATGATTGGTCTCCAGGCTAAGCAGTTATTTTTGCGCGGTGTGGAGATGGAGCGCGGTGGAAAGCTGTATGAGGCCATCCAGCACTATAAGCGCGCTATCCAGATCATGCCAGACGTGGAGGCACGGCTTTATGAAAGCTCCGAGTTGAGGAGTGAAACTCCCACTGGTAAGTTCTGACTCTTATAATGTTCTGAAATTAGTTTTGTTAAATGTTTGTTACTCAGTCATGAATGTCATGACAGAATGGCTGAGCAGATTTGGATAAAATTTGGATCTGTTAAAAGTATGTAATATTAAAAGTATTCTGGTAGAGTAGAGTTTACTAGGTTTGTCCGGGGAGGTACCACAGCTGCCCTCGTAACCCACTGTGAAGACAGTCTTGTAGCAAGCACTTGTATTTCAATTGGGGAAGGTTGCTGCTGGACACATTATATTTGAGGCGACCATCTTAGTCCTCATGAGTACCAATGTCTCCATGTATGGTTTCAGATAGGCCTTCTGTCCTATTTGAGGTTAGACGTGGTTGTCCATGGGTTGCAGTACTTAACATCAAGTGGCTTGCATGCTTGTTTACTACTCATACACGCTTCACACTAGGATTCCCTGCGTCGTGGGTGCGTCTTTTACCAAAAAAATTTTTTTTTTTGTAAAAGGTGAAATATTTATGCGTTTTGAGGGGAAACCAGAGTATTACCAAATTTAACAGTAGTACACTAATGTATTTCTTTAATTAATGTGTTTGTGTGTGTGTGTATATTGCACTTTTTCAGAGGAAACAGTGGCTGAAGAGGTGTCGCGGGAGGAGCCCGCGGCCGACAGCGACGACGAGGACGCGGTGGAGGGCGAGGACATGGTGTCGCGGCTGCAGCGCTACGTCGCTAGGAAGGGGCGGCTGTGCGAGCCCCGAGTGCCTGCTAAGGTATATATGTCGTTGATCACCTTATAATAATCCTACGTTCCTAAGGAACTATCCTACGTTTGTAAGGATGAATGTTTGTTACTCTTTCACAAAAACTACTGAATGGATTTTAGTGAAACTTTACAATAAAATAGCTTATGCATCAGAATGACACATAGATGGGCTACAATTTGTAAAGATATTGTTTAAATTGCTCGAAATACTAACCCTGCGCCGACGAAGTCATGGGCAACAGCTAGTTGTAAATAAAAGATCCAAAAAGTAAATTGACGACGTAATTAGTATAAGGTCCCCACGAGAGTTTCTTGTTTCTTAAACTCTGTATTTTTATTCATTATTGATTTTGTGTCAAAACGAACATGTCGATTTTGACACAAACAACAAGTTGCAATTACGAATAAAATACAAATAAAAGCTTCGATCATATATAAGAAAATCTGGTTGTGATGGTGCATATTTTGTGTATGGTATGTAAGTGTCGTATGGTGCGTCAGGGCGGGCACATGTCGTGGCTGCCGTACGAGGTGGTGCAGCTGGTGCTGCGCTGGGCGGTGGGCGCCGAGCTGGACGCGGCGGCGCTGGAGCGCGCGGCGGGCTGCTGCCGCGGCCTGTACGTGGCCGCGCGCGACCCCGACCTCTGGCGCTCGCTCTGCGTCAGGTCACACTTCTACACTACATTATCTATGCACAATGCTCATATCGCATCACTTGCTTATTCCTTATATGTTTTGAGAGTGAGGTGTAGTGGTTACTGCGCCAGTCCACCGTTCGGAGGGTGCCAGGTTTGATTTCCGGCGGGGCAGAAATTTAAATGATGAATTTAGATTTTTGTACCCGGTCCTAATTTAGTTTTTTCTATATACTTTATATTTTTATATATTTCATAATCAAGACTTATTCTTGATGAACTGAAACAACAGTCTGGAGAATATTTTTATGAGCCATTACATTTCTTAATATACAGCATCTCTTATATAGTGCATGATTCTTGTAGAAAATCTAATGAACAAAAAAGAAATATAAATATATTGTGGAGGAAAAGGGAAGATCTCCGCCAGGCGATGTCACTGCCTGGGAACCGCGGTTCGGTTGTTAACTTCGGGTCATTGTATTTATGCAGATATTTTAGAA
>DWQK01004233.1:0-10649 GCA_018231225.1 Noctuana stator
TAGGTGTCCATCGCGGACAAACACTGTGACACGTAATTTATATATATTAATATTACAGATATAAATATTATTTTGACTGAACTGAAAAATAGAAGATAATTTTTAGCATAAGAAAATAAGTTTTATTAAAAAAAGCGTGGGGTGTTGGCTTGTTATAGAAGCGCCTTTTTTAACTTCAATTTATTTTATATACTTAGCAAATAAATAAAAGTTCTTCTTGATCAAAAACAGTTTTCTACAGCACCATAATGAACTAAGTTTCTATTAAGATCAAATTGAACCTATAAATCTTCAAACTTCTTCCAAATCCTTGGCAGTAGAAAAGTTCGCGTTAGTAACAAGTTTTAAAGATATCTCAAACTCAAAAGTCATTTGCGTGGTTATCGCGAAGTATCCTCCTTCAATCTTGTTACTACTTTTGCCTGGAAACTTTCGGAAATCCGCCGCTAACAGGCGCTCTTTAAAGCGAATACCTCAAACGTAGAAGTGCCCCTTAAGCCGGTGGTTTCTTTGAATTATGTTGTAATAACTAAGTCATTTTACCTGCGTCACTAGTAAAAATGATTTTATATTGTTGAGGCAGCTGGGCGTAAAAAATTTAGTTTTTTTTTCATTGTGTTATATTACATTCTTCAGCTAGATTATGTCTGTCCCCACAAAGATGGCTGTACTACTCTGTTAGTCTGCTTCAATTCAATGCCTATTTATTGTCATATGGGTTAATCGCCTGCATGTGTTGAACGCTTTCGCCTTTTTAGGATTAAAGTTTATGCAACTTTTAAAAAAATAATACCACCTCAAAAATACCACACTTTTCTGACCGTACGCAATAATTAGCAAACTTTACAAGAGTTGTCGATACCTTATTTATTTGTTTTTTATTCCTTCCATTACCTTCTTAGTCTAGTCTCATCATCGACCCATAACATCGACGTAAGAAATGTTTAAAAACAAATAGAGTCGAATTGAGAACCTTCTTTGTTGCAGTCGGTTGAGAAATCAAAATGTATAAAGTACGGAAGCGTCCTACTGAACGGCCACAATTTTTAACAGCCCCTGGGTATGAAATGGTGATTGAATAGCAAATCCTGTTAGCATTTCCAGTCGTTGTCTACATCGCTCCGTTGTTCCCCAAATGCGATTACGGTCCCCGGTGCAAACGCTTCGGTTCCGCCATGACCCGATATTTATCGCTCTTTATCGATTTGTAGCGGAAATTGTATTTTTGCACTTAGTGACCCCGTTACTGTGATATATTCCATTTTAAGAAGTTAGAATAAAACTTTATACTCTACCAATCCACCACACTTTATACTTTTATACTCCACCACATTTTGAAATTGGGGCTAATGGCGTTTTGTACTTAATAACCTCAACTGCACTGTGATTTCTGGAACCAAAAGATGGCATTGTTTGATCAATAATAGTTTCTTAACAATCGCAAACTAACACGATACTGATCGAAAAATAGGCTTGGATCTCAGATCTCTTTCATTTTCTATAAAAACTTGGCGACAGAATAAGGATATACTTATTTTGGCTTTCGAGTATTTTTTCCTCGATACTTTTGCACTTACTTTACATTTAGATGTAAATACGAGTGTACAATCCTAACACAGACGTAAAAGGCACAGACTAAGGGTTGTACATTGAATACATTTCAATATAAAAGAGCGTTGCTCGGTTAGATTCTCTTTTTCAAAACGCAATTACCCTGTACATCTGGTTCGACGCTTCAGTATATATTTTTTTTACCCTTTACATTAGAATTCGTATGTTTGGTTCTTCGGCACCATTTGAACGATGGATTTATTTCCATTCAAGAGATAAGAAGGCGCGACTGCTTGTAGTTTTCAATCGACTTCAGAAAAGGAGAAGGTTCTCAATTCGACAGTTTTTTTTATGTTTGTTAACTTTCGACTGCGGGAATTTTGATGATTCTTTTTTTATTTGAAAGCTGGCGCTTTCCGTGTGGTCCCATTTTAATTTGGTCCTGTCTTTACAATAGCATCTATAAGAAAAACCATATTATGAGGCCCAAATTCGAAGTACTAAATACGTGCGCGACATTTTCAAAGTTGGTTGCTTTCGTATACCTAAGTTATATTTATTCGATTCTGTTTATTCCAAAATAGCTTTTATTATTAAATGGTTAGGAATACTCATTTCTTTCTTTCAAATATAAGTTCCACGCCACAATATTGTTACATAATAGGAACCATTCTATTCGCGACGAACGCGAGGGAGGGGTTTTTTCAAGTTATTGATAAACTTAGCAAAGTGGAGCGTCATATCTAAATATAAACGGGTTCTTTGTTCTTTTATATCTTTATATATATAGTATATTGTCAGTTTTTCAGTATGGCATTGAAATAAAACGAAGTATGGTGACAGCGGGCTTAAGCAATTCATCTCTGTATTAATACGTGAAGCGAATAATCGCTTTTATAAACATTACGCTGCCGAGTCTAAAATTTACTCGTAGCGTAGTATTTTGCATTTTGAAAGCCACAACAATGCAGCCGTTACCGATAATTTCATATTTTCAATCGTATATAATTGAAAATATAAATGAAATTACCGGTAACGACTTTATTGCATACATTCAATCATATCCGAGTATAATTGAAAATATGAAATTACCGGTAACAGCAATATTGTTGTGGCTTTCAGATCATTAGAGGACCGGATATTGGAAAATTAAAGACACAATCACGAATGAACGGTGTTAAATCATTAATTCGATCAATTAACGACTGAACGATCAACAAAGTATAATCGCATTAATACCCGGGTTAATTAATACCGGGTGTGTGAATATGGTGTGAAATAATCGATTATTGTGTTTAGTGGATCGGATGTAACTAAATAATATTATTGGCAGTATTACTTTGCAAACAGTACCTTACCTACATTAGTTTTTATCGTTGTAGAGCAGGAATCGATATGATGATGTGAAAATATATATGATGTAATAAATTACTCTTTCTCTTGACATAACCAGGATTGAATATAACTATAAATTGAGCACGGCTCGCTCCGAAAAACTAAGGCAACCCGATGTACCTATACATAATTTTGAATATTATTTATTCCTCATCGACCAACTATTGGTCTTCTTTCATATATAGAAACGCCTCCCACGTATAAAGCCACACTACTAAAGCCATACTAACAGTGCACCTATTAGTTTTATTCTGAAATTTCTTTCGAAAACTGATAGTAAATGACCAAAAACTGTTCCAAAATGAACGCGATCATTGACCTATAACAAGTAAACTTGTACATCGTTGGCTTGCAAACTTCTGAAAGGAAAGCGATGAAAATGGAATAAATATTTTCCGGAACGCAAATCCAATTAAATTGGTAAAGGTATAATGATTTGGTCGGCCGGATATTTAATGCGGATCGGTGGGCACGGAATTGAAAATGCTTAATGAGTGAGTTCATAGAACGTATTTTACAATATCGAATTGATATTAAAATATTTTGACGAATCAGTTAGAATTTTAATTTTTCAATTTAACTGGGTAGTACTTGCCGGATACACCTTTGTTCTGTGTCTGTGGATTCTATTGTGACAAACTTATGAATGAATCAATAAAATAAAATGAAAATTCGAATTAAAAGGTGCAATAATTAGTGTTAATGCTGTGTTAATCAATAGTTATAGATAAACCTAATTATATTGTTTTAGGCTTTTTTACTGTTTACCGCTGTATATTTGACTCATACGCAATCAATTATTTCTTTATTATTACTAACTAACTTATCTTAAATAACTTAATCGTAAAATTTCACACTCTTCCGTGCATGCCTTATCGTAAAAGTGCCTTCAATATATCGATGTATTTTGCTGTGTATTGTCGAGTCGTTAGTCAAAAGGGACCACTCGGAAAACGGATCGCGGTTCCTTTTTTCCCAGTGATTTCAACCTAGAACTGGATGTTGAAACAGTACAATATTGTTATGAATATCACAGTAAGTGCTTACTCTAATTACAACTTGAAGTAGTGGTTATAAGCAGTCGATAGCGCTTCGTGCCCGGGAAAAGACGGGCGGCTAATGACATTCGAAGAAAAGGTTCTTTTAACGTTCCTTTATATCTGGCGTCTTTGTGAGAATTCTTGTTCATTAGCAGAAGTATAGTGGTATATAAGTATATGGTAGTATACTAATGTATTATGATTCGTTGCTACGGGTCGCTTCATACACACGAATGTTGGCAAACAACACCCAAGCCTGTATGTACTGACACTCAAGCCACAACTATTATATAACATAAACCAAAATGAATGGGGCCTCGTGGTGGAGTGATAGTGTAGCACATGCTTGGCCTTGCATCCCACCCTATTTTAGTGAAAAGCCCGTACGGTACTATTTAACGTTATTATTTAACGTTCGGTGTATACAAATATCTTATGATGAATAAAAATTTTGAGTTTGAATTGCAAAAGACAAATTTTTCGACCAAAAATATCAACGATTTTAAATAGAAAATCTGTTCTGAATCAACAAGAACTGTTTGCAACAGTGTTCTATATTGATACGTATCTTTTCAGGTAAGCTACAATCGTCCACTCGGCAAGTCTGAGCGAGCTCGTCCGTAATAGGGTGGAGGTACAAAGCATAAGAGGGAACGAAAGGTAAAACTGTTTTACTTACTCTGTAAAATAAAATTAAAATTACCATTTTTTAAAGGGTCGTGAAGATAGTTACAGGAATCACAGTATTTATATGACGCAGAACCGGACTCCGTTCTCTCTCTCTCTCTCTCTCTCTCTCTTAGTTCTCAATATTTGTATGGCACTGTCTCTTTTTCTGTTCTCAGTTTTTGTCAATGATTCTTGTTATTGTGTAGTATCGATTTGTGGTCATTAGTATGTAATGATTGTGAACCTCAAACTCGATGCCCCTAAAATCTGGCACTGTAAGCCACCGTCTACGTCTCAAGTCTACTCAACCTTCTGATAAGTACGCCACTTATATATACGCTTATAAATACGCCAAATTATATAGGCACTTATAAATACGCCAAATTATATATATCCTAGTGTGAAATGGAAGTGATTCTTTAGCTATTTTTTAACTTTTGAAAGCTTATTAAAGAAGCTTCATCATATAATGAACCTCTTTTAATATTAATATTAAAAAAAAGAAAGAAAAAGAAGAGGAAAAAAAAGAAGAATGCCACAGATGCCACCTCATAATTTCACGAGAGTCTTAAAAGTATCCTGATAGCTCAGAAATAATAGCTTTTCACGACCACGATAAGTCGTGTCACATTTCAATGACCGTGTTTATTCAATTACAACTTTAAATTCCGAACCGTTAAGTTTATGGCCGGGGTCAACGCCGGCCCTCGGCGGCTCGTCGTTATGTACCGCGGACCGTCCAGTTTTAATTAACAGAAGCGAACCCGACCTTTTTCAGAGGCCACATCGCGTCATGTATTCCACTTATAAATGCTTTCTGTTAACCTGTTGCCGTTTTTGTTACGAGCAATGTGACATTTCATCAAGGAATGCAATCAGATGTAAGGTCAACAATAAAATTTTGAAAGTAGGATAAGGTTTTTTTTTGGCGATGACGGGTTTTGATGATGATTTTGTTGACCTTAGACTTAGCAGCAGAGAAGTTTAAAATTAATACCCAGTTCTACTACAAGTTTCATCCTTTTTTTGTTCGGTTTTAGTTTTTTAAAATTACCAAATTCTGCTTGGTATGAAAGTGGCTGCTCTGAAACGAGAGAAACTTTTTTATAACGAAACATCATCATACCGGCATGTTCACCGTACATTTTAATTAAAATCCCCTACGGCTAAGAGTAGCAACATTGCTGGTGAAACTTTTAAATTACTACTAATATCAGCTTTGTGCCGTTATTTGCTTTTATTTTTTGGACAGTTTCATAGAATTTTTTAAATTAGCAACGTTATATGAGGCCGTCGGCCACATCATAATTTTATATGTGAGTTTATACCTTTATTGTTACCTACGTCGGTGAAACCTTTAAATGGTATTGGTAGGTTTTTTAATGTGTATATACTACTTATATATCTTTTACATATTTCTTTTAAATTACGCCTACGCATGCAGGTCACCATGGCACCCACCAGGGCAGTAGCAGCAACTACATGCGACCTCAGGCTGGATGCGAGCCTGCTTGAGGTTTAAAGTAGATGTCCATGGGCGGCAGCGACCAATTAACACCAGGTGGCCTGCATGCTCGTCTGCTACTGCATAAAAAAAAATTAAAAACATAGAAAATATTTGCGAAATTGTTTGCTCTAGGTACAAGTTTATGTAATATGTAGGTAGGTACAAGTCTCCCTTTATTCCACTCACAAAATCTACATAAAACGTGTGTCGTCGTGTTTCATAATTAGAGGAGGTCGGAGTAAACATGTTTGCTTTACATATTGAGGCCGCAACTCAAATATTTGAACGCAGTGGGCTCGAATCCGGGGAAACAACGTCCCAACGGAACAAGTGTGGTACGTACCCTAATAAGTATGTGTTTTTACATTTACAAAGGAGTTCAAAAAATGTTTGGCGTAGGTTTAAGTTTAAGTTGGAACGAACATTTTCTTGCTTTTTTTTTGTTTTTTTGAAGATTTATGCTTTGTATTTTCGGCAATAAAGTGATAAATAGAAATGTGGAACAAGAAATACTGACTTGTATTTTACATGCGCAGTTACACTGATAGATGTTTTGCAAATTGGATCATGTAGAATTTAGAATCGGGGCCTAAATACCAAAAATATAGTAGATTGGACCTAGGAATCACATTGTCCTATACAAGCTTTGCTCCCTTCGGGTAGAACTTCGGAAAATCGTTTCTCATCCGATGCCTACGTCATACAAAGAACACCCGAGTTTCTTTACGATCAGTACTTTCTTTACAGTTTAGACTGTACCTTTATTCACTCAGTCATTCGAGATAAACCATTTTATATAAATAGATATGAGATGGGTCCACTCAAATGATTTACTACGCTCACACACTATCTACAACAATAACACGCTTATTCACCAAAATGAAGTTCTATATTGCCCCGAATAGAAACGTTTAAAATGAATAAACAATTCATGAATTGAAATATGATGACCTTTATTAATGGAATCCTGAAATATTGAGTACCTACATGAGTGATTGAATCTTAATTAGTGGCAATTGGATTGATGTTAACTTAAATGTAATATTTTTCTTAGAACTAAATAGACATAATTGACAAAATTACGACTTATTGAAATTAAGGTTTTATTGCTCCAGATACGGAATTTGCAACGGTCTAAAGAAACAAATATGGTTAATGTGTATTTAATACCTTTTTAAGAGGTAATTTTTTAATTTATAAAACTTATTTTTATTCAGTATATTATTAGAAGCGCGCATAGCTCCGCTGGTAGTGTGGATCGCAAGCGATCACATTGTTAAATCCATCGGTCCCGGTTGTTATCGATATATCAGTCTTTAAACCTGGTCGGAGGCCCTTTGGGCGGTTTGACAATGTCCGACACGGGTTGGCCACTAACCCGTATCTCCACTAATCCGCGTGGTGGAGTATGCTCCAGGCCTTCCTCGGTTGTGGGGAGAGACGCGTGCCCAGCAGTGGAACATAAAAAGGGTTGAAGACAAGACAAGACATTTACTCAGTAACCAAAAGTTCGAATTGGAAGGTCCATGACATTCATATCATTTGATCTATCGTTTATTTACAATTTGTTATATACGAGTATGTACGACGTGTTAGTATTTAATTTTTTGTTTTTGAACGATTATATCCTACATTAATAACATAAAGTTATTTCTTAACTATTGCAATCAAGATACGATCCGATTTCTGGGCAAGATAACTTTACATTGCGAAGTAATATTCTTTAATTTGTGTTATAAAGAAAGAAAGACACATTGATTTATTTTTTATTTTCGATTGTTACATAAAAAAAAATTGTTTTTATAATATTTGTAACTCTTTATAAATTAATCCATGAGCAGTTTTTTGTTATTCATTGTCAAAGGTGCCAACTTCACCGCCATTAAATTAATTTTAACATTTTGTTTTAATGTTTTTTTCAAAGCTTTTTAACAAAAATAGTAAAAAATGAGCATGCCGGCTACCTGGTATTAAGTAGTCCCTGCAACCCATATTTAACATCAACCTAATTAACCTCAGAATAATTTATTTTATTACGTACCTACCTGTCTTGATATAACATTAATTGTTATAGAGATTTTTTACTTTTTTTTCTTTTCGACTGTACACACGGCACTTATAAGGAACGTGCGCGCTCAATAATCATCTCGTATTAGTTCTCACGACGTCGACTCACAAATATGGAGAACCACTTCGATATGCGAGTAACCCGTACTTATTTCCACTAAGACATGTTATTTATTTAGTTTATTGAAGTTCGACTATGTTTTGGATGAAGCTTACAATCGCTTACACACGTGCTCTTTATAATATTACACATTTACTCTCACACTTTATGTATACAGTTTTAACACATGTCATATTGACCCACTTATCTTCAGACAGGCATAGTTCATACTTAAACCTTAATAATTATAAGTCGCGTTACGACAAAAATCAACTTCAAAGTTGTCGTGCACGTAGTTAAATCTAAGACTTCGTATATGGTTTACTCGTAGATGCCGTTGTCAAAACTGAACCAAATTAATGGACCAAGCGGAGAGTATCAGCTTTCAAATAAAAAAGAATCAACCAAATCCATTCACACCAGTTGAGTTATGAGGTGACAAACATAAAAAAAGACAGTCGAATTCAGAATCTCCTCTTATTTAAAGTCGCTTGAAAATTAACATACGTACACACTTCACATAATTAAGTAAGTGTGAGGCGTTATTTATTTAATACCAAGAATTAAACTAACTCCGAAACACGAAACTTAGAAGTGTTTTGTACCTTCATATTCGCTTTTAAACGCTCTCCTAATATTATACGAGAGAACGCTACACATTTTACGATACATGTAATTTTCTGCCTCGCGTCACGTCTTCAAAATCTTAATCGTTTTGCATAAAAGCATTAATTTAATGCCTCCCCGCGCGAAGTCTGCTCTCAGCGTCGTTAAAATTTAATATGGGTTTTTCGTTGTGGGATTATAGTACTCGTATGTATTTGTATATGTTTTCAACCGACTGCCGCCAAAAGAGATCTTTTTTAATGTTTGAGGTGTAGGTTAGTATCTTCTTGGAAATGTTCGAAGTTCGAAAGACATTGGGTGCTTTAAAATTCGAAACCAAAGAGAACTACATAAATGGCGGATTATGCAAATTTTATGAACATTTTTGGAATTTTATATGACTTTGAAGTCGGTTTTTTTCGTAAAAAGCTGTCGCGTACTTATTTTAGTTTAAAATATAGTCGAATTGAGAATCTTTTTTTTTGAAGTTGATAAAAAATAGACTTGTATAAAAAAAACTCGCGTGTACATTTTGTGCTTACTCGAATAGTTTCGAACCATTCCGAGGTTCTTCATCATGAGCTCCCACAGTAGCGGTAAGCTAATAATAATAACGCTTCACACTCACAGCCCCACACTAGGATTCCCTGTGTCGCGGGTGCAGTGAACACGCACAAAGACAAATACTCAAAACACCCTGACCGGGAACAGAAATCTAAATTCATCATTTAAATTTCTGCCCCGCCGGGGATTAAACCCGGGACCCTTCGAATGTTGGACTGGCATGGTAACCACTACACCACGCGGGTCGTCAAATCTTTAAATAACAACACTTTTTTCAAACTCGTTTTTATCAAGTTGGACATCGAAATGAAGGGTTTGCAAAGCCGATTCCAATGATACTATGTTTTTGCAACCTTATTTTCAGCTCTTACAATTCTGGTAGAATGTTATAAAATATATTTTTTTAATTACCTAATTTCTACGTTTACTTCAACAATTTTTTTGTTTATTTTTACAAAAATTAACATTCTCATTGTACTATACTCGTAGATAGACTTATACACAATGTTAACGAGCTCCCATAGTATGTTAGCTAGAGACAACTTGATAAGACCAAGACTTCTTAGGAAAACGATAAATAACATTCATACTAGGACAAGTAATAGTGAGCGCGACTGACTTATTTTATTGAGCAATTATCTTGTATTCAACTCGGTTCATGCTATATGTTTATGTCACAGGTTTGCGTGATATATATTTTTTCAATAGTGATATGTTAATGGCTTTCCAGTGCCAGCAACTGCTTCTTTTTACGATAAAGAAAATAATTAAATAAATAAGTACAGCTGCACACTTACAGCCCTCACTAGGATTGCCTGTGTCATGCGTGCCATAGACACAAAGATAACAATACCCAAACCCGGAACAGAAATTTTAATTTATCACAGAAAATTAAATTTATTTTAAATTTCTGCCCCTTTGGGAATCGAACCCTTCGAATGGCGGCCCGGCATTTTCAATGCGTGAATGTAACTCAATTCAAATTCAAGAATTTTTATTCATCATAAGGTACACGTATACACTGGTTGAACGTCAAATAATGTACGTCGGCTTTAAGCGCCTTTTTGTCTGCAGTAGGCCGGGAGAAAAAAGCCGGCGGAAAAAACTCTCGGCACTCCTTTAAAATCAAGTGTATAAATTACAAGTTATT
>DWQK01004234.1:0-10649 GCA_018231225.1 Noctuana stator
ATGGATTTGGAAACTGTGCTGCCTACTGCACCCATCAAGTTGTTAGATGAGGTAGCAATTTTATATACATACAATTATTTGTAAAGTTTATAAAGTTGCTTACGAAAAAATAAGATCCAAATCTCTAATTTCAAATTTTATCTTTACCAGATGATAGAGACTGCGGTGATGGAGTTCGCCCGTCGTCGTGTCAACTTACTGCTGCGTGATGTGGAGAGGGTGGTGCGTTCGAGAGCGGCCCAAGTTTTCTTCCAGAATTTCCGGCCATCGTCTCCTAAAAAACGGTGAGGAAACATTTTCACATTGGCCATTCCAACACTAAGTAGCTATACTGCACATCGCAACCTTTATACTTTTTAGAACGTACATTTTAAAAGGTATATATAGTTTCATAGTAAAGGATGGAAATTGTGAGACCTATTCAATGTCACTATTGTACTCTCGAGACAACAAGAAGCTTATGTTTCTCTAGAAATCTTTATTATACTAGAGTTCAAGTAGTCATGATAGCTTGTCACTCGTCGCATCATTTCCCAGTTTTTATACCACAGGCCGATACTGCCTGAGTATTTTAATATAGGCTTTAGTAGCTAATAATTTACAGAAGATCTATGGCAATTTGTGGTATGCCATTCAGCGTTAAGTTCTTTAAATATTTTTTACTTTAGTTTCAAAGAATCTAAACAGCTTAGTTATCCAGTTCCGGAAAGCCTCGTTGGGCTCTCCAGATAGCTACGGAACTGACTCGCCAGTATATGAACGCCAAAGGGGCCTCCATCATGTTTGGGGATGTCGTCAACATACCCAATGAGACCACCACTGACATTGATATGAAAAGCGTTAAGGATAGACCCCCTACTCCTGTGGTAAGGAATGACCAAATTTATTTTTTTATATGTAAATTGAATAACATATTTTAATTTATTCACTCTCATAACATCTCTAAGTAAGTACATAATATGAATCTAGATAAATAAGCGTAGTTCTTTAAACTCAATCTTATCGCACCGTGACCTACATTCCACATTACGAGTAGGTATAGTAAAAAATTCCGCGTCAAAATAAACAGTAAAAAATCCTACTGGTTTGGTCTGTATAAATCAGCTTTGCATATACTATGTTATTATTTCAGCCATCGAAAACAAAGCTAGCGGAGGTGACATTCTCTGACCGGGTGGAGGACTTACCTGATCCTGTGGCTGTTGGCGCTTACCTGCCCGAAAGGAGAAAAATTTTGGAGGTCAAATCTAATTAAATTACATTCATGCATTTAATTAAATTTTTCCAATTCAATTTAATAGTACATGTACTCGTACACACATGGACAGAGTTGTACGTACATGGAATGGTAATACTTTACGACGTTCTTCCTGCAGAGGCATTCCGAGCGGACCCATAGTCCGAAGTATTAAAGTAAAGTAGAAAACCACCTACTTTAATATTCGTATCGATATGAGACAAACATTAGGGCGCTCTCCTAACCATTGTCTACTATTGTCAGTGCCCAACAGTGATGGCAAATGTGTTTTCGTTAAGTTTTTTCTTTAACCATCCAATATTTTACAATATTGAGATGACAGAATATTTCGTAAAAACTTCAGATGGTAAATGCAGCTGCAAATCTTCTTTCCCGATTCGTGAGCCAAATTGTTGAGAAAAGGATGGACATCATTGTGGGCAAGGTGACATTACCACACTTGAGGCATCGGAGTGAGTTGTTTGATTTTAACCCGTCTGCAATAATATAATTCAAATGTTAATAATATTTTTCCCATTGAAGTAGCAGATCGACTTTCATGATTTGGGTAAAACGTTTTCAGTTCACTTTGGGTCGTGTAGCAGTTCATTAGCATTGGTGAAGTCTAATATTAGTAGGATAGAGAAATCTCCTTACACGAGTTTGTCAGGCTTGGGAGCACTGTTACAAATTCTTTCTTCTAGTGGAGTGGGGTGAAGCTGTGGAAAGCTTGGCAACAGCGGTGGTGAACAATCAGATCCAATCAGATAACGCGGATGTGCGACGTACAGGCGAGTACTTGGCGCATCGGGTGCTGCGGTCTTTGCTGATGGAGATGAAGCAGGAGAAGGAGAGGCTGGTAGGTTATATTAGTTTTATTATCTATCTATTAGTTTTATTATTTAAAAACTTTCAATAATACTGCACACAAAAGTGGAAGTAAAGATGAGAAAAGGGTTGATTCTATCTGCTACACCGGTGGGTACTGCCGGCTATGCAGTTAAAAATTCCACGCATATGTTTTTGTACTGTCACAATTCTATTTTAATTAAAAATGCAGTGGAATGTCTGCGGAACTATTTTTGGGGATGTGTCTATCCACATACGAATAATTTTTTTTTTGACCTTATTTTACGATTATTTTTATTCCTATTCGTAGGTGGTGTGGATGTTTGTTATCTACTTACAAATGACCACTTTATATTCAATGGCGTACGTCATTGCACTGTATTAACAAGCTTAAAATGTTTTATAGATACCAATAAGATTCACCTTTTGGCCAATAATCAGATCTAACTTTTAACATATTTCAGCAATCTGCGAAGTCACCTGATGCAGAGACAAAGGATTTCTACGTTCCAGGTCAAGCGGAGTAAGAGTTCGATAGCATTTGAAAGATGAAATAGGACGTCTAGGATACTTTGCTTGATTTCCAATTATGTATTGGTTATGTTATAAACATTCTGCTTAATGCAATTGGGTAATGATAATGAAAAGTATTTTAGAAAAATTAATAATTGCTATTTGACAAAATGTAGCAGAAATTGAATGGCGATAAGTAATTATTATATTTTTTTACGAAATTTAGTAGCATTTAGTTATACCTACTGCTACCTACCTACTGAATTTCACTTTTCGAGGATATTGTAATCTCCATTTTACTGATCATTAATTTGATGAATTGGCACATCGCGTTATTAAATCTAATGACTACGCTTTGTAATTCTTTTATTAACCTCAATACTAGGTTTTGTACTTCTTTTATTTCGACAAATTACTGTACCTACCTATTGTTAATAATTTTCTTTTGTTATTATATTTACGGTTTCAATAGCGTTGTTTTATTTATAAAATTACCAGAATAGGTTGGGTAATTAATTCTATTTCTTCCTATTGAAGGGAACCCGTAGGGTGTTTCATGAGTCTTAAGTATTAAGTTTTTTTTAAAAACTTGATTTTAGGAGTTAACTCCTTTGCTAAATGTATCGGCTATGATGAAGCTGTGCCGTTGACAATATCAAATACTTGTATCTATCTACGTTTAATAATACGCCGCGTCGCCCGTAGAGATGTAAACCCTAAGCGCGTCAATAAATCAAGTAAACAGTAGGTAACAATATACAAATTCGTACAGACTCTTTTGTCCCTAATTTATTTTAAGCGATCAAAGATATTTTCCATGCTTCCTTTTATAATATCGACTTTGAAGGGAACAAGATTTCACCACAAAAAGTCTGTGGCTACTAAGTACTTAATTTTCGGGGCACTCGACCGGCATTCTTAAACTTGGGGATGGATATTTTAGCTGAAGTGTTGCTACGTGACTAGCCTTCGTGCTTATAGCCAGTGCTTATAAGAATACTGTGAAAAGTCAAGAATTGACTATGGCTTAGGTACTTCAGTCTTAGCCAATCGTTATCCATAAAAGATTTGTTTTACTACTGCGTGTTTATTTCACAGATATTATCATAATAAAAAATAGACACATAATATGTAGATAAGTACAAAGTTGAAATTAAGAGCAATCTCCGACTATTTTATAAATTGCATTGAAAGTCGAAAATATTCAAAACGTATTCAACCTACGCACGCATCTATCAAACAATGAAAAGAATATTAACCACAACTGGCCACTGACAAAAAAAGTCAAACGATTTAAAATAGGAAATGTCAACAGTGTTAAAATTTTTGTGAAAATGTGAACACTGGAACTAGAAACACTCACAAATACCGGATTTTCAATCACAAAACCACCAAAATGCAGCTACTGGCCGAACACAAAACGTTGGGATCTTTGGATTTAAAGATGAACAGTTTACTGATACGGGAGGTGTCATCCCACAATTTTGGTGTGAAAGACAAATCTTCAAACTCGTCTCTACGGCAAATGAATCCAGTAGCAAGTGGGGACAATGTGGCGACCGGTTTGAATTCTGGTCATAAAATTAAGGAGGAACTTCCACCATTGGTGCCATGCTGTGAAGGACGAGAGTTAAAGGTAACACAGGTTCTCAATTTTAATAATTGCCAGATGTTACCATAGACTCTGCTACAAATTACAATTAAGTATGTACCTACCGTGGTACTGGGTTGGTTATTAGGTATATAAGTATACAATGGTCCTTTACACCTTTGAATAATGCCAATAGGCTGATAAGTAGGTATAATGTTTATTTGGAGATTACAATTATTTCGATTTCATTCTTATAATATTACGGCTCTATCTCGTAAATACATGACAGCTAAATACGTACTCGTATAGGTTAGTTCAGTTCATTTAAATTTGCCTATTCCAAATAATTTCAGATTCTAAACGTAAAAATTTTTATCAGAAAACTTTAAATATTTATCTGTAGAAGCTATGTTGTGTTCATTTTGAAATGTAACTGACTAGGTAATATAGAACAATCAACCGATGTCAGGCTGGTGGTCACTTTAGTCTTTTAAAACCGTTTTTACGATTCCAAAATAAGTAATTCGATCTTGAAGTTTCGTGACAAAGACATGTAAACTATTTTGGACACCCACCCGGCACAAATTTACTTTTTACAACACGAATCCTAAACGATAGGTATCTACAACTTCATGTTATTCACCCGTCAAACACACTCTAAGGGGAACTAAAAGGGTCCCGAATATAATCTCTTCCGGTCTCCATAAACTGTTTCGGCGGTCAAACAAAAACTAGACCCGCATTTCGACCCCATCAATCAGAATAAGATCAGACCGGTCCGAACAAAATAGAATTTTGTGCTCTAAATGAGGGATACAATACAGTTTAGCATGAACCCTTTGGCTATGCAGCGTATTTAAATTATCCATGAAGTGTAGAGGTAGCCTGGTGTTTGAACCAGTGTAGTTCAGCTGGATCCGGTTTCGACTTCGTACGCACCTCAAATTTTTGAAATGATGTGCCTATTATAAATTATCACTTGTTCAGTCGATCCGGTCACTTGTCAAAACTATATAGGTATATAAACACCTACGTCAATTAGGTACCTATTGGACGAAGGGACAAAACAACACAACTAAAAATAAAGAAGTTTATAAAATGGAGACCCGTAAAGGAAAATTAGATATACAAATTACCTACATATAATTTAATCGTACAAAACTTGACGCGCAAGTCTTTTATTTTCTCAGCCCAACGGACAGATTGTATGCGTGCCAACGGCCGGTTGGATGAAAAACGATTTATTTCAGCTTGCCGCAATGAAAAGAATGATGGAGCGTTGCGGCAATCAATTACGTGTAGAGCCTTGCTTTCTATTCCTTTTGAATGATGTTTTTCTTGAAAATACTAGAGCAACAGCTCCAATATTAAAGATCGAAAAAATGTAATTAATTAAATTAATGTAAATTATTGAATTATTAGGACACAAAGGGGATAAAATATACTTAGTACTTACCTATTATCTCCATGAATGTAATTCCTAAACAAACATTGAAATGACAAACCCAAAAATAATTCGGTTGTAGGTAGGTACCTACCAGTTCGAGATTCTATCCTAATATTAAAATATTATTTGCGGCGTTACCTAGGTATAACGTTATAGCAAGTAGGTAACTACATTACCTAATGTACCTAGTTTCTTTTCTGTCTTCTTTAACCATAAGCAAAATTTACCGTATTTGATATAATTATATTGTTTTATTTGCTTGCAGATAAGCGAGGATCTAGTCTGCAGCGGTCTGTCAGCTATCTCCGTGAAACACGACGGCGTGATTCAATGTCATAGCATGTCCTGCGCTTGTGAGAAGACGCACGTGCCGCCAGGACTTGTAAAGGTATTATGACAAGAATTTGCTGCTTAGCTTGGCACTACTGACGACACATAGGGCGAATGTTAAGGGTGGTCGAAGGAATATTGCCAGTAAACTACAATTTCTATCAATAAGGGGTTGTTATTTCCAACTCATAACCAATTTTATTATAGCCTAGCCTATAACCTTCCTCATTAATGTAGCTATCAGACACAAAAAGAATTTTTCAAATCCGACTTGTAGTTTCAGAGATTACCGTGTTCAAACAAACAAACTCTTCAGCTTTATATATAAGTGTAGATTATTTGCACAGTGTGCGGCGTACCTACCTATCTCATGGCGTCACGCTTCTTCCCCAAATAGGTAACCAAATAAACAATTATTTATTATCAATCACTTAAAACGTAACCTTTTACTAAATGTTCTGTTTCAGCATCGCAACTCGTTCCGCAGTCTCCATCGTCCCGATCTTAAGCGTGTGCCGTACCTCCGACGTATGACTCCCGAAGAATTGGAGTCATTATTCCTAGGTTACGCTGACTTACCATCGATCAAAAGTGTTGCTAAAGGTGATGAGATTTATTATTTTATTCTATTCACCAGTTTCTTCCGTGACGCATTTAGATACGTTAGTTACATAAAACGGTTTACGGTTTTAAATAATTACGATTTTCAGACAATCAAGACAACGGCAACAAATTAACCACTCCTTCGGACAAAAATTCGAGCACACGAGATGTGAAAACTGATAAAAGCATGCTAAAGCGAGATGATGGTAAGATATTTGATTTAAAGGTAAGATGTAACTAAGGTAGTAGAAAGGGAAATGCAAAATTTGCCTAATGTTTACGGTTCTGATGCATTATGGTATGAACTTCTCATGGCTTCTTTTACTTTTGACTTCCCAAATCTAATAACCTGCCTAAGTTTATATACTTATTCGAAAAAGGCAGTCACACTTATATGAGGACCTAAAGTGTCACCTTGGCTTTAAAAATATACCTACGTACCTACCCATGTACGAAATGATAGTCAATAATAATAAACGGCATTAATTTCTGATTAGGTAACACCAGCGTGCTAAGGCCTATACCAGAAACCCGATCGGGAGTAACTGATGTGCCTGCGGGAATGAGATTGCACGGCGCTAGGGCCAGGTTGTACACTTCGGTATTGGCTGGAGCGAAGACGGGAGATCAAGTAGAGTAAGTACCATCATAATAACAATAACTGATGGCAGCGGGATTCCTCAAACATGAGAAGTATCCATAGTCCACAAAGCTTTTCGATTTTGGACCATTTCGAAGTTCTTCCTCACATGCCCTACTTCGTGGTCGTCGCAAAGTTTTACTGAAATTACGTCCGTTCTTGTCCATACGACCATATTAATATAAACATGAAAAGCGCACGGCGAAAACGTGCCAAAAATCGTTTGTCTATAGGCAGCCATGTCAATCCACATAAGTAGTCTGTACAAGCAACTACGAGTAATTTACGTTTGCCTGTTTGTGCGCTTGAATTTCTCGTTGAATTTCGCTTTGAAAGCGGGTGAACATACCGTTCGGAACTGATAAAAAAGGACAATTTTACGATACCCCTACCGTCTAACAGTTACATTTCAACTAGAGTCAAACTGTTAATCTTCAAGTTAGTCTATCTACACGGGTTGAAGTTTTATTGACAATTTTTTTCTGCATCTACATTTTATTGCAGTAACTCATCAACCAACGACGAGTACGACGCCGTGATTCCCGATGACATTCTCCCCGAAGACGAGGTACAGTTGAACGAGGAACTGCAAATTATCCTACCACCGCGCTGCGACGACATCGCTACCGAATCGACCATGACCAATAGCGATAGTATGGCCTGCTGACCGTGCTTAGCGTACTTCACTTATCAGCCAATGAGATTTAAGCCATTTCTCAAATTTGAGTCACGTAAGAAATTGCATAAGTTTAAAAGAAATGCTATTAGGAAGTTGAGCAAATTGTTTATGTATATGGATTGGTTAATAAATGATTTATTCCAGTGATTGCTTCTTTGTTTCTCAAGTCTTACTTGGGTTTTTTCTTAAAAATCCGGGAAGCATAAAATTTCAAAATAAAAATTAAATAGGTGTGCTGGCTAGCAGAGTTCACTGGAGCGACTCTTTTTCTTGGTGTTACATCAGTTTTGTTTTAAGATAAACAACATTTTTGAGCATTTACCCCAATAATCACTAGTCCCAATCTATCCATTAAAAAATAACTATAAATATTTCTTTGTTTACTATAGTTTATGGATGTATATAATACTGAATCCCGTCTGAAATAATATAAGAAATGATACAATAAAACAAACGCAATGAGTGTGAATTTATATTGAATAACTTTTCTACAATATTATACAGCAGACTGTAACTCATCCACGCATCCCTTGAAATAATTTACAACCAACGACACCACAGTTACAACTAATTTGGAAAACATAAATTATGAAGCACATTTACATCTCGAGTCGACAATGAACAATTTTTCCTTAATTATACCAAAAACAATTGCGGAAATAATTATATATTTTAATTTACCTTTATTGATGAACGGCTAACCTAACTAGTTTTTAATTGTAAGCGTACGAAAAATGTACTGCAGCAAACTGATGGTGCAGTAACTTTAGTTTCCAAATATAACATTAAATTTTGTTATGAATTAAAAGTTTAATTTTAAAATCAATTTAAAAAAAATATATTCTCTTGGAGAGTATTGAACACTTACAAACAAGGGACATTAATTAAAAAAAAAAACAAAGTATAAACGACTGATTATTAGAAATTATAGTGTAGTTAAAAATATTTCTTTATATGAAACTACAGTTTGCCGAGTACAGACATTTCGGTGCTAGATTAATTATACATTTTTAAAAATCTACCTAGGAATGAGGCACTGCAATATTAAATTTCTTTTATATCTAACTACAAACAAGGGTAAGCCGAGTCGTTTTATAATTAAGAATTATTGATACTACAACAAGTCTCAAACCAACATCTTAATGTTATCAACTCAAAATATATATTTGTCACAATAGTTCGTCCAATACCATACCATAATGCACAATAAAATCAAGAAAAAATTATCAAAAATATCAACTTATAGGTTAAACATACAGAAATAATATTTGTATCACAAACTGTTCTCTTCTAACAGGGAATATAACTTTACATTTTGTTTGTGGAACATAATTATACTTTTGAAAAAATAAACAAAATAAAATAAAAAGTACATATTTTATTCTAAGCAAAACCTGTACAAAAATATATTAAAGAAAAATAATTCTGGTGGATTTAAGAGTTACTATGCATTTCTAATAATAAATGAATTTAGCAAGTTAGATGAAATTACTATACATAATATATATAGTAATGTTTTGTAGCGTTTAAATAAAATATACAGTACAAAATTATGACAACTATCCGAAATATTGCTATAACTTAAAGCATTTCACACCTTTATAAGCGAAAGCAAAATCGTGTAAGCGCACTTGACAAAATAAAAGTGATGTATTTTCGACCTTATGACTCTTATTTTAAAGTCCATGGAAAACATTATAAACCAGATGGTCCCTTTACATAGTTTCTTTAAAATCACACCGAAAGCCAAAAGCATAAATACAAGGCGTCACGATTAAAAACAATTTTGTCCTAAAACGATCAAAAGGAAAGTATCTTACTGCATCAATGTATGTCATCTCATCATTAATAATGTAAATACAATATTTTATCATTATTTACTTTTTTATCATTAGGTAAACGGTTTTTCGTGAGTGTCTCACAATTTTATAAGTACAAACATAGGCTGCCTGTGCCTATCCACCGGAGCAGACCGGAGAAACGGATAAATATTAACGAACCCAGAACCCTTCGAATCGCGGACCAGCATAGTAACCACACCACACGGGTCAAGTATAATTGGCGTCTTTACGAAGGTATTCAAATATGTTTATCCCACTGGCCATACTCATATTATTATAATTTTAATTATTTCCATATAAAATATGAGCACCTAACTACATACAATTTTGCAGTAAACAAATTATTTACGCTCCCACTTGCTTGCCACTAAGTGATCATATTATTATGAAGGTTCTTAATACAATAAATAAAAACAAAGGATAAATATTGAATGTAACACTTGTAAAAGTCAAAGACGAAATAAGTTAATAATGTGTTGTTATCGTTCTTACTAATAGGTTAATATTGTGACAAATTAATTGGTAAATACCTACTTAACCTTTTGTGGCTACAGCCATACATAAAAAGAGGTATGAAGAAAATCAAATGAAAAAATACAATTTAAGTCAGAAAGGCCGATTCAAATGTCTCAGATCCACCAATGTTTGTTCATCTATACTTATAACAAATCTGTAGAGGGGTCAATTCTGTACATGAAGTACATTTCCAAAATAACTATCAGGGGGTGATTAGGGATCGACACTGATGCCAAAAATGCAATCAGTAAATTTTTTGTGTGTCTGTCTGTATAACCGTTATAGAAACAAAAACTACTCGACGGATTTTAACGAAACTTGGTAAAATTATTTTTCATACTCCTGAGCTGGTTATAGCATACTTTTCATCACGCTACAATCAATAGGAGCAGAGCAGTGAAGG
>DWQK01004235.1:0-10648 GCA_018231225.1 Noctuana stator
AGTATGCTCCAGGCCTTCCCCGGTTGTGGGGAAAGACCCGTGCCCAGCAGTGGGACATAAAAAGGGTTGAAGCCAATAATCATACGTAATACTTTCACTTGCCTCTTTGTATCTAATACTTCAGTTGGTTTGCGATATTTTCTAATTCTGTAAAATTAGTCACTTCATCATATTGAAGCTTGTCGAAGGTACGTTGCCAGCTCATGAGTCATTGTGGTCAGGGGTGTGGTCAAGCGAGTGGTAGATACCTATTACCTATATCGAATGATTGGGTTACGTCATCATCAGCTATACGAAAACATAATTAATAGAAAACAAAAGTACGTAGAATCGACAGGGCTCTTATACGAATTCTGTATGTTTGTTTTCTAGTGGTTGGTTCCTAGCTTCTAAAACTGTGACTTTAACAGATTCTCTTAATAAGTTTCGTTTGGTTTCGGTTTGGCTCATACATCTACTAGCAGCGCCCCTAGCGAAAACATGGAGAACTAAAAGTTGTACGTGTTCATTGCTCGTTTTCCTATTGAAATGCAACTTTGTACTGTACGAGATTGGCAATGTATGGCGTGATAGCTCGATCATGTTTTCCTAAACTATCAAAACTTGTACTAAGCTCACTGATAGCAAAGTAGTGAGTAGTAAATCTATTACTAATATATAAAGCTGAAGAGTTTGTTCGTTTGAACGCGCTAATATCTGGAACTACAAGTCGGATTTGAAAAATTCTTTTTGTGTCTGATTGCTACATTAATGAGGAAGGTTATAGGCTATCACAGGTTTACGTCACAATTCTTAACGCGGGTGAAACCGCTTGGCACAGCTAGTAAGATATATGCAGTAAGGGCAGGACAGGCAGGACCAACTCTTTATACAAAGTTACATAATATTTCTTATCTGTGTTACTATCTATATGTATATTCGTCAATCGGAAATAACAGGGATAATCCCTGTAGCGCACGGTCATATCCTGCGGAGTATGTGACATCATAACTCATGTCACACCTATTCTGTAACCTGGCAGCATGCATGAATTATATCCGATACTGTATGCATATGCATTGCTAGTTTGGATTGGGATCAATTTGCAGAAATTATCGTTTATCAAATAAATTTAAATTGTATAGGTCTTGTTTGCAAAAAAGCTCCCAGAACCAAAACATGTTTTAGAGTAACGATGTAACAGTCTTAAGGTACTTCTAGTAGAACGGTTCAAGTTTAAGCGGATGCCCCTGAATGAATCTTTTCTGCCTTTCTTAGAAAATCTTTTCAACACTAAAGCAATATTTTTTTAAGGAGATGGAAAAAGAACACAGTTCTATCGCAACAAATTGAGTTAATTGGAAAGTCTATTAGGAAATCGACGTGCGCTTAGAGACTTTGATACGGGAAACCGCTAGTTCATAATATAATTATGCCTTAATGAGCCCCGCCAAGCATGCGGCAGGCATGCACCGAAGATTCAAGTATGTGTTTGGAGCAAGTGACGCATTCGCTATTAGCTAATTAAAAGCTATTTCAGAAGGCAAACACAATCTCATTCCAGTGACGACGGGGAGATTAATTTACTCTTGATAACTTAGTCGTAAGTCGGTTCCTGTCATGTTAGTTCGTTAGATGAGGACGGTTTCGGTGTCTCAACGTAATTAAGTCCTCATTTTTTTACCTCAATTTTATTTTTGACTAGCTGTGCCACGCGGTTTCACGCGCTTTAAAAACAGTAACAATGCTTGATTCCTCATGAACGTAGCTATCATATACAAAAAGAATTTTTGAAATCGGTCCATTAGTTCCTAAGATTAACGTGTTCAAACAAACAAGCTCTTCAGCTTTATATTATTAGTATAGATGACATTCAAGCATAACAATAGGTACTAGTAGACATTTTTCTGTTTTTTTTTCTAGCTATATAAGAACACATGAAGAGAATATTTTCTATACTTATTATTTATATAACACTACATTAAATTATCTGTGTTTTTAATTGGAGCACATTCGTGTCACACATTCTTATAACATAAATATAGGCATCGTAGATAACAGATCATCAATCACATCTTTCACTCGTCTGATATTCGCGATGGCAGTACATTTAGCTCCTTAATTAAAGCGTCGAACAGATGGCGCGGCAAGCACGCTCGTCACGTCATAGATTTCAATTAATTGTTGTGACTATACATAATTGCTTTCTATATTCATACTCGTAGTTTCTACCCGCGGCTTCATTTGTGTCAACGGAGTAAAATGTATTATATTATGTAAGAACTTCTTTGTCGTAACAAAACTAATTACTTTGGATATACAATGCAATAATGTACGTCCTTTTAGTTTGTTGGTAGCATTGTGTGACAAACTTGCGATATTTACTAGCCAGCTTTATGGTGTTGATTTTAGATGTCGGTTCAAAAATTCACTTTCATCATTTCCCTAAACGCTCCGCAATAAGTATAACTTCAAAAGTTATTTCGATTTTTTCTTTATGTACGAATAGCTTGCATAGTGAATGCAAGCTATTCCTAAAAACCTAGAATGACTGGCACAGAATGCTTTAAGTATTAAATCCTTTTGTACACGTTCTATTTTTCAATTACAACAGTAGGTGTGAGAGAAACATAGGTAATACAATAAACACAGCTCTAAGTAGGTGAAACTGTCTGACACGTCATACTTAGCGACAACCGACATCGATATCCGTTGAATTGCGCACTATACGGCTTCGACACGCTATGCCATGATTATGCAATAATACGCCTTCTATACTGCAATTATAACGACGTTTTGATTGTAAGTAATGGCGGTCGAACTAATGCCTGCTGGCGTTACCTACCATTAATGCCAGTACCTAATGCAATCAAAACTCACATTAATATGCCTTTATTACCTCTATTAGTAATGTATTGAGGATTTGCTCAATAAACTGTGAATTGCATGATTTCGTAATTTTGAACAAACTTATACCTATGCATGCGTAGATATTATTTGCTGTAATGATTATTTAAAATATAAGTCGGTGTGTCCATCAGCGCTGCCAGCCATGGGGTCTGGGTGAGGCAGCAGTCTAAAATAATATGTAAGTAGCAAAAAAAATGTGTCTCTAACTTCGTCCGTTTGGGCTCTGTCGAATGTGAAATTTCTTGCCGAAGTTAAGTGTTGTAGTAAGTACCTAAATAATTAAGGTTTTTCAGTTTGATTAGGTACCTTACAGGTGAGAACTATAGCACCATGCTCCATCGTGGCTACGCCCATGGGTATGTATATTGAGAAATAAATTATTACTGTTAGGTCCCCAGTGTTTCTATCTATCTTTTCTTCTATCATCCACAACAAATAATATCATGAATACAGCTAAACACCGAAGCAATATCGAAAATTCCCGCATCTCAACTATACTGTGTTGTACCACCGCTAATCGTCTTGTCATCTGCAGCGCGGACGTTGACTTGCGGATCACGTAGTAGCTGTTTGCATACCGACTCTGCATTGAGCTAAAATACTTCAACTATAATAATCTAAGATTCCCTTGACAATGTTATATCAAAATACTCAGGATAAAATTATTTTAAGAAAAAAATAAAATCTACCTGAAGCCAAAAAAAGTAAGAAATAATTTATTTGAGACTTCAAGAATTTAATTAGGAGTTGTTTAAGATAAAGAAATGACTTTGACGCCAACTATTACTTGGCTGTCCCTGCCTACTGACTATCTAATTACTTTAATTATAATTTGATAACAATCATCCATTACAAATTAAACTTATTAATCGAAGTCTATAACAATTAAAAATATTCCTTGATTTAACTTGATATCAGTTTTCATAAATTAGTTTTAATTTTATCAACAAGCAGATATTTACTTACCTACTAGTAATTTACAATTCTACATACCGTCTATTACTATGTACCTACTATTGTACCCTCCAACTTGTGCTAAAAACTTTGCTTTGAAAAACTAGCGCCAATCAAGGCTTTATCTACTTCTTTTTAGGTTAAGGTTGGCGAACGAGCGTGAAGTGCTTTGTTTAGCATCACGTTTGGGGTGAAGAAGTGATAATAACGCTCTCCTATTTGCATTTGGATATGAGTGTCTGATTTTATCCCGAAACATCTAAAACTAAAAAGATAGACAAAAAACAATTCCATTTCTATATAACTTTGCTATAGTTTATTCCTTAGTGATGATTACCTTCTTAGTACATGACCTCTAAATAAATGCTAACATTATTATTTCAAAGAAGAATTTTATTCTAGAATATAATAAGAAAAATCCCTGTTCGCTAATCGCCTCGTCAACCACAGGCGGCCGTTAACTCGCAGATCACGTAGTGGCAATCTGGGAACCGACGGGAAGGCATAAAAACATATTTTACTTGGGAAAGACATGTTTATTTAAAAATGATTTAGGTTTGCTTTTGTATGTGCTCCTACACAGATATTATCTAATACCTTTAAACGAGCAATTATTGTATATAGGTATTATATATACATAGATATATATATACCTATTCTGAATTTCAGAAACGGCTGCAACGATTTTCTTGAAATTTAGTGATTTAGGGGGCGATCCCTCCGAAACACTCGAATCGATCTACTTAGGTTTTATTTTTAGAACACGTTGTTTAATCCGTGTTTTCAGGATAAAACAATAAAACAACCTATGTTTTTACATACGTACATGCTTTTTCATTAAGGCACCGATTTTGATTGGAGCAAAACCCAATAATCAACCGTTATTTACGCACAAGATATTAACACACCATACATAATTATATCTCCCTAATCTCAAAGCCTGTATAAATTTGACATGACAAAATTAATCAGAAGTCGTGACACCGAAACCGATACAGGGCGTCGCTTTCCTAAATTTAATAAAGAGATGCTACACGAATGGAGCACGGCAACCAAGATTGATGTACGGAGAAAAGAAATTAAAGAGATGCCAACTCTTCACCGATATTAAAAGTTTCACATCCAATAACAACTTTTTTAGCGCTGACGTCGTAATAAAAACAAACGTTACTGACTTGACGAAGGTAATTACTAATTTTAACCCCGTCCAAATATTCAGCGTATCTCCTGTTTTTATAATGAACATACACGTAACTGTCAGTTTATTACGTACCTGACTATGGCTCTTTGTTGTAATTCTGTAAATTATCTAGCTCTTGATTATGTTAAAGGAGGTGGATGGAGCACACGTGGAGGTAATTTAAACAGACACTTTACATACACGTCAGTTGGGTATTATTATTTCGAATTTAGTTCAGTTAGAGTAAACAAAATGAGATATAAAACAATATGAAACGAGGGCTACAAATACTAAAGGTATATAATACAATAGTAAGTGCAGTGTGGAATGTAATGAAATGGAACAATGGAAAGTTTTAAGCGCATCAAAGTTGCTTTATTTACAAAACAATAAGAGTAAATTATCATTTCGGAGTAAGATATAATAAAATGTAAACGCAATGCAAATTCTCAGACACCGTAATACAAAATGTTACTTTAAATTAATCTAAACTAGGATTAGATAGATTTTTAGTTTTATAGTTTTTAATTCAACGCTTTAGAGCTGTAGAGTCACGTGACACGTGTACATAACTGAAGTGTGCCTTTCAGGCTGTTTGAGTTATGACGCATTTGTCTACGGTGGCTGCGGGAGACGGATTTATGGGTGAACGTGAAACTGCGGTTTTACGGGATTTTATAAACAGTTACCTGTATATTATGTATGTACGTATAAAAACGAATTAAATAATTCAGCGGATTTTTTATGTAGCATTTTGTTTTTGTGCAATTGTTAATGTCCAAATTTTTTTATTGCAATCAAAAGAACGAAATGTAGGTAGATATTAATGGAAAATACGCTAAGCACAATGTTTACATTCTCGTGGTAAAATAAATTTAAATAGTCTCAAACGACATTCTAAATAACAATACAAATGGATCTTAATTAACAGTCTCCAAGTTTAAATATCGTTCCATCATCCCAACGAGTATAACAAACTTAGCACTGGTTTGACACAAAACGCATAGTACCCATGAGAGGACATCAACTTTCATTACGATGTCAAAGTTTTAATGATGATGAATCGTGTGTTAATACTAACCAAGCCTATGGAGAAAGAACTTTGACATTTCTGATCTACATCATATGATTATGCATCGTATGAATATGTTCCAGAATTTGCCGACAAACAGATTAGAGTAATCATATTTTGTCTCAATGATTTACACTTTATTTATATAAAAACACTAGCTGTGTCACGCGGTTACACCCGCTTTAAGAATTGTGACATAACGCTTGATAGCCTATAACCTTCCTCATTAATGTAGCTATCAGACACAAAAGTAATTTTTCAAATCCGCCTTGTAGTTCTAGAGATTACCGCGTTCAAACAAACAAACAAACGAACTCTTTAGCTTTATATATTAGTATAGATAACGCCTCATACTCATAACTTCACATAAGGATTCCCTGTGTCGTTACGCCATAGACATTCACAAAAATATTTATACAAAATTCCCATATTGAGAACAGAATTCTAAATTAATCAATTAAGTATGATCCCATTTGTGGGTTCCTGCTTCTGTAATCCCATTTATTAATACTTAACTATTAATCATTATCAATAATCGTAATTAATAAATGTACCTACAACATACATTAAATATTCGGTTAGTATATGTTTCCATCTACCTAGATAGAGCTTTTAGATACGGCATAATATTACGTGGGATTTTGTTGGTATATATGGATTTTTTAATCCAATAACAGGAAAGAACTGTGAACAATTTAGAGTAACATTCTTTAGTACAGCGTACGCACAACTATGCGAACCTGTTTTGTAATGGGAGCTCGTCTTGAGATAATTACTGCAACCATTAATATTACGCTGTCGACGAATGAGGTGATATTAATTCCACGGCTGACGCCTTGACACTAATATCATAACCCAATAAATTAGGGATTGTAACGTAAATTATCACGTACGTACAACTATCCAACATGCGAGCTCTGGTAGACTTAATTGAAAATATAATGTGATAGCTACGTGTCATAATCAAACTGAATCAAACACGTAAAAAAATTTAGTTAATAGAGTCTGTGGCATTTTTCTATCGGTATACCCTAGCATATGCATTATAGTCGATAACTAAAAATTAATACCAGTATTATCTACGAATAAAATAGCTACGGCGTAGCGCTACGCATTTTCGTAGCCGCTGAAAATGATAGTAATCTCATTACAATGGGAATACACCGAAATTTCTCTCTTTGCAGTATGTTAAAAATCTAAGGTTTTACTTATTTTGTAACATTTATATTTAGTTTTTCCGTTTATATATAACACTAAATACAATGCCTGTGGATAAAATATGACTAAGATGAGCTGTTTATGTAACGAACGTGTCCTGTTTCAACACGTACGTGATCTATCGGCTAATAATCTAACTGAAAAACGTCGACACCGTTTTCTGACACGTTTAAGCAATCGCATGTACATTCTTAACCTATTTACAGATCTTCGTAGCAATCCATGCGTCAAAAGTTTCCTTAGAGTCCAGAGAAGTGTATTCCTTGGGCCTAGATCCCACTTTTTGGAGCTGAGACCGTATCTTGGCCAACGATCGTCCCTGCTAGACGGTGTGATGATCTACGCGATCAGAGGTAACTGGAAAAGAGGAGCCGAAGACCGGACTTAGTGGAATGTCATGAGAGATGCCTATGGCAAGAATTATGCCATTGTCTGAGGAGAGAAGAAAGTTTCCCCTAATAGGCTACGTAACAATGGGGAATTGTAATGAATCCTAATACATAGCAATTTAATTGAATTGTTTTAAGGAAAATGTGGATGTGGCAGTGACGGCAAAAAAGCACTGTTTTATTGAAAGTAATGCTTCAAAATGACTGCTACTCCTACTTATATCTTAAATATTGTCCTCAACTATTTTAAAGCTCGCATCAGAGGAAACCGAAGACCAATGTAAACCTTTTGTTATAATTAAGAATACTTAAGTAGTTCTTGTTCTCCTAATACCAAAGCGGAGAGATAAAACGTTATTATGCCAACATAAATCTTCTTAGCCGTTTGATGTTATATTCTTGTTTAAATACGAGCAAAACAAATATCTTTTAGAGGAAATTTTTCAGGATTAGCTATAATTTCATCGCTTGGATTATGAAAAATGTTATGTAGTAAGTGTACCTATTGTATTAATTTCTTAAATAAACTTTTTACAAAGCCATCAAGCGTGGTACTAAAAAATAGACACAAATACATAAAGGTATATTCAGCTACACAACACGAAAATGCGTGTCACATTTCTTCGACTAATTAGTGTGGTGAAGGGTGCGTAATACAATGTGCGCACATAAATATTGGATGATGTAGTTACCTATGTTTATTCTTATTAATGTATACATAGCATAAAATTGAAAATGTTTGCTATGGTACAGACAGGCTACGTAAATATTTGAGAAAACCTATGTTTGGGCGTCTTTAATAGAACAAAAAAACAATGATTTTAGATTTTTTCTCTGTGCAAGTCTGTATACATCCTTCCTTGGGTATATTGAATCTTCACAAAATTTGAAGTTATTGAAGTGGCATACTTTTCATGAAAACAAAGCTATAAATATGGAGTTTGTTAAAATTTTGTGACCCTCGCTAACGTAGCGAGTTACAATGTGTCAAAAGTGGGTGTGTTTCACCCATTAGTGTACGTGATGAAGCACGTAGGGGGAACTGTTGCCTGGGGTGAATGCCAACGAAAACTATTCCCAAACATGCTTATAGATATACCTGGAAATAATACATCCTATCCTTTGATGATATATCTAGTCGATAAAAAACCACGAATATCGAAAACAATTTAAATGAAAATTTCATCAGGAATAAAATTTTCAAATTGTCTTTTTTAGTAAAAAAACTTTAACCACAACACTGCATAGCGTGAAAACTGGCGCTGCGTTCAATCAAAATATATTATCTTTTATAAAATCAAATGGCAATTAATACACGTTCGGGTATCAGTTGAAAGAATTTAACTGAAAAAAACTGTGCGTCGCTTTTCATCTGTTGCAGAGCGAATATCAAGCGAAGTGACCGGAAAATTCGGTAGCACTCCGGGAAATGCAATGCGAGTTTCGATGCCTCACAAGCGAAAGCGTTTTTATGAGATGAGCGACATGCAGCCGTACACATTTGCACACTTTACAAAATAATCAAACAAATTCATTTCCACTGAACTGAAATTACACTGTATTGCGTCGATCAACTATTCATACAGCATATTCGAAAAGTTCTTTAAGCAATCTAAATTTTGCTATGTAGTGAATCAACAATTTTTATACTATGCTAACCCTATAATTCTTTATTGAAACAATAAAATTGTTGTGATAAAGAGTCAATAAACATTAAAACTTACTTTGTTTAATTATAACAAGAACAATATGCAAATTTTTCCTCACAATTTTTACTCTTACATTATAACCATTTTACACAGTGGCTAGAATTTATTTTTATTGTTAAAAATATGAGTATACCTATCAGTATCAGATAAATTACGGGTACGTTGGTTGGTACGTATCGATTGACGAGCGATGCTCACAACTCGGCCTCCACTTCGGCTGACAAATTCCAAGAATGTAAGACTTCTTCTTTGTGAGTTGAAAAATTTGCAAGTCGAGAAAAGTTGCCAGGTTTTATTAAAAAAAAGTAAGAAAATTTCTTGGCAGACATATAAATAATTATGCTACCAATACTACTGAATACTTACTATTGCCCGCGGCTTCGATAGCAGTAAATTCAATTTGAAGGCTTTGTGCTCAATGAGTTGGAAACCATCAGCAGGCCATATTTCAGAAACTTAACAAGTATTCTGTATTTCAAACCCAAACTCGTTATTTCTAATTAAATAAAGATAGATAAATTCCAAGTTTCAATAAATCTATGGAAACTCTACGATTCCATTTTACCCGGTTTGGTGAGGACCTATTTCTAAAAATCAGCTAAGTACGAGTAAATGTTCGGACGTTAAATAGGTTTAGATAAGAAATTGAGACACAATATATGGTTTATATTGTAATCTCGATAAAAATAAAAATAAATTATTGATTGACTATAATCAATAATTATTATAACTAATAACGCAAATATACTCGTACATACGTGTACTCGTAGAAAATTATTTTTAGAAATGATTTTTGTTTTCTCAATAATGGAACAAAACACAGAGACATCTCTTACTTATTCTGTAATGTATTTGTTTTCTTGATGTCTCAGAGGTATTCAATACATTGCCTCGGATTATTATTCAATTCGTAAATATTACAAGAAGCTTATGAATATATTCCATAAATTCACAATATAAATTGAACCATCTTACGAGAAAAGAACATTTTTGCTTTAAAAATATGGGATCTACCATCTACATATGGGAACTGATTTATTATAAAAACAAGTTTTATTATAAACGTTCAAAAACGGAATATAAAAAATCTCATTATAAAAAAGTAAATTTATACTAATAATACAAAGCTGAAGTTTTTTTGTTTGTGTGAACGCGCTAATCTCAGGAACTACTGGACCCTTTGAAAAAAAATTTTTTATGATGTGATAGCTACATTCATGAGGAAGGTTATAGGCTA
>DWQK01004236.1:0-10648 GCA_018231225.1 Noctuana stator
CAATCAATAGGAGCAGAGCTGTGAAGGGAAATGTTGGAAAAAAAATTTACGCGGGTCTCAGCTAGTAAGCCAGTTGTAGATCCGATCAGAGAATATCTCTATTTTTTTTTTGTTTCAGGTTCTGAATATGGCTGTTGAAGATGCAGACTTGCAACTGGACTTCAGTTCAAACAACCATGCATTTAATATTCACAGCGTTCAATATCTATCAAAGGATAATGGTAAGATTTCAGCCTTTATTTGTTTTATTTACATTTGTTCAGTTTGTACATCATAAGTAAACCATTACATTATTATGCATTATTCATCATCAATCATACATTATTATTCGTTTGACTCCTCTAACCCTTTTATGACCCACTGCTGGGCCGGGTCTCTCCCCACAACCGGGGAAGGCCTGGAGGATATTTCACCACGCTGCTCCAATGCCGATAGGTGGAGACGTAGTTCGAGCGATGCGGATATGTGGTTCGTTTGACTACTTAATCGAAAGAACTAAAATATCATTCCTTAGACTTAAAATAGGAATTACACTATTTATATAAATCGCTGTATTAAATTTGCAAACAGAAATATTTTCAATTATATGAGTTAAATAAATGATTATACTATACTATTATTACACACAGTTTACAGTTAAAGATTATCGTAATTTTTATTTTAAATTTTAAATATTTTTTTAATAGGAGAACGAAGCCCAACCCTCTCAGAGACGGCGACGACCGCACGAGCGTCGAGCGTTAACGAAAACGGCGGTACATTGAACAACATGCACAACCATAACATCAACAATCACAACATGTTCGACTCGATCGCCAACAACACAACCATTGCGCGCAACACACAGACGCTGAACCGACGAACGCCTAACACGCACGCATTGAACAACGCACTCGGCACTCTGCCGAGAGTGAATAACAATAATGTGGGTGGTGGGCTATTAGCCGCAACTCTCGGTAGAAAAATCAACGGCGGGAATAATCATAAGAAGAAATCCTCGCAACCTATTATGGCGTACGACGAAATACCAGGATTGCAGAGGTAGGAAGAGTTGTGGTAAAATTTGCTAGTTTTCCTTCTTTATGTTTATATTCTTCTTGAACTTTGTTTTGTTGTTATTGAAAGGTTAGTATTATTTTATTTAAAGTAATTCAAATTCAAATAAAAAAAAGCAAATTTTCTTTTTGACCCATTGGAAAACTATAGACAACTAAAAAAATTGTTAAATTTTCCTTCTGAACGCTTGAAAAACTATATTGTTCCACGTACCGTATTAGACTTTCAATACCACGGCGACCACCTACACTGACTATTGATAGGAATTTTATTAAAAGATAATACAATAAAGCTTAATCGCCGCTATTACGTACATTTTTATCTCGTACCCCCTATACCCACTATCGTGTACCCACTGGCGTACCCCTAGTGGCGCTCGTACCCACTTTGAGAAACCCTGGTCTAAATCAATCATTGATATGCCAGTGACAGGCGATTACAACTTAATTACGAACGATTGTAATAGCAGACACAGTCCCCAGAGATTCGAAATTGGTATTTGGAAACAGCAAAATAAAAGTAAAATTTTACAAGTAAAATATCACATTTTACAGACAGAATCAAATTAAGTTATAGTAATATCACTACAAATGTTTTAAGAATTTCTTATTGGCTTTCATTACTTTTTAATAAAAAGTTAAAAACTTTTCCTTCGTATTTACTAGCATTTACTTCTTCAGACTTCGAAAATATTTTTCAAAGTTATCAAAATAGTGTAATCGACATAAAGTTCAATTTTCCGTAACGGTATTTATGTTTAACCAGCCTACGCATACAAGAGTATATCTGTAATAGGCCTAAGGTTCAGCGCTGAACAAACAGCGCCTGGCAAACAGATAACATAATACATTAATTTGGTATTCTGTCTAAATACTCCCTATATTTTATGATTTATGAAGCCTTGGTACACAAACGCTTTGTTTTCTTTAGTATTCTCTAATTAGAATTAAATACGGTAGCGTCCTTGAAGCTTAGTGTCTGGAAAAAAAATTTCAGCTATGCAAATAACTTTACAAAAGCAAAGTTGAGTGCGTTGAAGTTAATACTGTATGGGGCGGAACTGATTATAGTGGGATTTTCATAAAAATAAAAACAACATAGACAGAAAATATATACTATATATAAGAAAATATATAGTATAGAAACAAAAAATACTTTATTTTGTTATAAAACTTATGAGTTAAAATAATGACTTTTCTTCTTAATATAATGAATTTATTAAATTTAAAATTAGTGGCAACAAGTTTTATTATAAGCTTTAGTTTTAGCAATTTTTTTAATATAAACTTTAATTTAATAAGATAAAATGTTTAGTCCATTCCTGCAGCCGCTCCTGCAGTGTGAAGCGTTATTTATTAATATGACACAGGTATCCGAACAATTGTGCAGATTTTCTATCTTTTTCTATCTATCTTATCTATTTATCTTATCTATTTTCTATCTATCTTTTTCAGAGCATCAGATAACGACAATGTGACGTTCGGAAAGAGGAACTTTACGGGCTTTGCCTACGATCAGTCGCCAGTCGAAACTACCACCGAACTATAGTTAACTATAGTGGATATATATTACATAATATATAATCAATTTAGTGAATCTCAACTAATACTAAGTGTAAAAAAGTGATTTACCATCCGTCCAAAAACAGTTTTGAAGGCAGACGGGTTAGTTAGAGCGATAGATGATAAATATCTTTATTTTGTGTTCAACGAAAATGTTATATTATTTTAATGTGAATATAATTGAAATGTGACTGAATATTGCTTCAAAATGTAGTTGGTAATGTGAATAACGAATTTTTTAGATATGTTTTTTTTTTGTTGTAATATAATCGTGTACTTAGCAAAGGCTAGTCCGTTACGATTGAACAAATTGTGCATAATAAATAATATAATTATAATAATGTGTAAATAATAAAAGGCATTATTGTTAATGTACGTTATAAGGTACCTGAAATGTAAAACAGGTACAAAATATATTTTGTACAGTCTTTTTTTTATCTATATTATGGTGTTGTTGATTGGCTATAACAGATAAATATTTTATATTGTAATATGAATATACAATGTAAATATGATTCGACAGTAGTTCCGTAAGGCTGTCCATGTATTCCAATGCGCCTTTCAGTGTCTTGTTTCAGACGATATCAAATTCTGTGAACTTTAATTCATACTATACCATAAAAAATGCTTTACTGTTCATCACTATAAAGGAAAATTAACCGAGTCTGTGTGTAAAATAAATCTGTGAGTATCGTCCAGAATTTGATGTAAAAAATTAAAAATATTTTTTCTAATAAAATTTACTGCCCAAAATGTTCAATGTTTACGTATATAAATTTGTGATACATTTCGCCAGTTGGACCGATAAAAAGAAACTATTTTTTCTACATTTATGACTTTTTTTATGAATTTTGTGCCAGTTACATTAAAACGGTAGGATTTAAGTCAATTCCGAATAATAAATTAAGCATAATCGTTACATAATAATATAAATTTTCTATTTTGTTTTATTCTTTCATTCATCTGCTTAAAGTGCCAAAAGCTACTGATTTCTCAGAAGTAATATATTTATTGCATTCAGCTTTGTAAATCAAAGTGTTACCTAATTACGTCTTGTAACATATTTTTGTAAAATAACTAATATTGTTTCTTATACTTAATGTATAATATAATTGTGGATAGAACTGTTTATATACATTTTGGAATAAATTCTTTTTTATAATGGATTTTTTTATTTACTTGTTACATAAAGAAATCCCTTAATTACTACTGGCAATAAACATGTATTAATAATAATGCAAGATAAATACCACTTGAAATTAAATAGGTTCGTATATTTTATTTAAAAAAACTTATATTTCAACCCCTAAACCGTAATAAAACGCATAAAGTATACAATGTATACAGCGATTTATTAAGTGGCTGTACTTATAACAGTTATAAGCCGATAGAGTGGAACTAGCAAACTCTGGGCTCTAATAAATAACATAAACATACTATGCATGAAATATTATCGTAGAGCCAAGAACGCCTTATCGATTCCTGATCCTCTAGAGATCCGGGAGCGAAACGAATAAGTATGTTTTGAGAGAACAATATTTCTAATGTTTTTAGATACAGAGCCTACTTTAGCAATGTTGTTACAACAAGAACAACATAATACTAACAAGAATAACATTACGCTAAGTGATTGAATATCGATTTTGAAAGGTAGAGTCTAGTACTGTAGCTCTTTGTAGTAAGTATTTGACAGTGAAATAAGATATCCGACAAATGAATTAAAGATTTATTTATTGTACATAAAACATACATCCAAAATTGAATTGTTCGTAAACGACTGCTAAAGTTAAAACTGTGTCGCAGCCGTTTACGCCCACCACTGGATAAGGCAGAAACACATATTATATGTACCTACCAATAAAATTAGAGCCTACAATAATATACAATTATAATATATTATCAATTTAGAATTTAAATCTCTTTATTAAAGTGAAGGAATGTGTGTGCGTGCGTGTGTGCATGTGTGCGTGTGTGCATGTGTGTGTTGTGTGTGTGCGTGTGTGTATGTATTAGTGCATAAGTGTGCATGCTATTGCTTTCCCAATTTCAAAGTTTTGGACAATAAGTATGAAGGTCGGCAGGCAGGGTCGTTTATTTTCACGAGGAATCAAAATTGTATTGACATCTTCAGTTACTAATTAACTAGTTTATTCACCACATCCACGCATGCATGTGAACTATGACAAAGTCGTCACAAATAAAATATCTCCGGGATACATCGTCCCCAACCGAAACACAAAAACTTGCAACAAGTTAAGATTTTTTTCATACGATACTGAAGATTTAGAAACGTGAAGTTACGATATTGTTACAAAATATTTCCCTGTAGGTACCTACGACGTCATAAACGAGAAAAATATCACAGTTGGGGTCATTTTAACCTTTTTTTTTATTTTACGCAAAATATTATCTGGAACGTCCCGTACCGCGCAGGTACACGTATAGCGAAAATTTGCAACATACATTTTTAAAATTAATATCTTTGTGTCGCAATCCCCGGAGAGTGTTTCCTCATGCCGCATAGAAATGTGAGGCTTATACCTACATGGAAATGTTAAGGTAGGTAATACCTACGAGTCTCATCTGCGCAATTTCCAGTAGAATCTGTAATGTTATTTTAAAATTACCAGGTTGAAGATTATGGTCAACGGGAGAGATGGGCCGAAAAAAAATTCCATACGACGTGTATAGCTCTTGCTAATTGGTATACTAAGCAATCATAATTATTATTTCCACCAGTTCGCATTGGAGCAGCGTGGTGGATGCTCCAAGCTTTCCCCGGTTGTGGGAAGAGCCCCGTGCCCAGCAGTGGGACGTAAAAAGGGTTGAATGCAAACAATTATAAGTATTTATATATCTTTAGTGTGGAATAAAGATTCCTTTCTTTCTTTCATATCGAACAAAGATGATCTTTGTGGTGTAGTGGTTAACACGCTGGTTGAACATTCGGGTTCGATTATCAGCGGGATAGAAGTTTAAATTATGACTTTATATTTCTAGCTTTACCTACGATTGGAACCGTTATAAAATTTCAAATTTAATAAAACCATGCGAGCTTTTCAATTCATTTACTGCATTCCATTCTCACGCGTGTTTTATTTGAGAACATTAATATTTCCACGTCCATATTGGCAACTCTGAACGAGTTGCCAACTTTTCAGTTCATATTTTGGGATCGCACCGCAAATTGAAAATGTCCCGTATCAAAATTTCAGGGGCAACGTAGAACAAGTTTTGCACATTACATATTCTTGCGCGTGAATATTTTATGTGTTACGTTGCTTGACCGTACCTACCTGGCATTAATTAAAACGGAAGCCCTCAGGGCCACTCCCAGTCGTCTGAAAATCTGTAAAAGGGAGTGCTTAGGTACATAAGCTCTTTAAGTTTGAGTCGTAACGCCCCAAGACTGAACGGGATCCAGTCAATAAATAATGACCGAAATGAAAAAGACCTCGATTGCTAATGTTTTTTGTTCTTTGTAGCGCTCCTCACTTCAATAAATATTAATTAATCTTTTAGTACCTACTCATGAGTTTAGAATATAAAAAATTGAAACTACATACGCCACTGACAGACGCAGAAGTCGGTACCTTCAAAACTATAGGCTAAAACCGTTAGATTTCTTTACAATATTTATCATGATATTGTAAATAATAATATAATGTATGTAATTCATTTCTAATTAGAAGCGGACACACGACGAAAAGCTTCATTGAACGAAATCCTAGTTGTATTAAATTATTGTAAGTGTCTTGGGGTAAGCCTATGTTCTATCGTGGAGGTCACAGGCTGATGGTTATAATAAAGTATTAACTATTCAGCAATCATTAGGTATTTAGTGAATAAATAAGTAAGTCACATTAATTTTAGCTATAAGTACCTGTTATTTACTGTGAATAAGTGCTAGTTAGTCATTTATTTTCACTTACAGTAATGAAACCTTTTATTTCGTTTAACGTTTAGTCCTACCTTTTCTGGCTGACTTACTTCGCAATAGAGAAATCATGTCCCCGGATTTTCGATAAGCCTTTGCATTCCTACCAAAAAGCTAGGATTTATTTCCACTTTTCAGTTTTATGTTGCCTTCCTGAAGGGATCGGGTAGCTCAACACAATGAGATTCCAACTTCAAAATAATTCACGATCATTATAAACATTCCTATAGGTTTAATTTGGGAATTTACCAAGTATTGAGTTTTTTTTCTTTGTTAATTAGACGACTAGGTAAATGCTATTCATCTGCTCTCCTACCACTGTTTCTCCCGAGAAACAATTTTCGGGAGCAGCATTGGATAGGCATGTTATTTTAATTAGCATTTAAATTCAAATCTTCGGCCTCTAAGAAAAAAAGGAAAGAAAGAAAATAAATGAATTAATTGAAAGAGAACCCAATAAAGTTAATTACAAAAGAAATTGTGTATGAAACACAATATATAATAATATAATTATGTCTATATATTAAACTAAGTAAAAATTCAATTTAAAAATATCAACTAATTTCATCTACCTTTGTGGCCTGTGCGCAATATTATCGGAATTTTACGAAAAAATAGCTACAAATTCTGATACCGAAAAATACTGATTTTCTTCGTCGAGGAAACTTTAATTAGTACTCGAAATATAATTCTGTAGTCGGTATTTAAGCCAGTAGGCAATTTCAAAAGAAAAGAGAAAAGACGGATTTCCTTTCATGAAAACGCTTCTACTGTAAAATACGGCGCAAGTGCCTAATGAAAAATTACAGGCTGCACTTAAAAATAAAATTGAAATACCTACGCTAAGTAATAAAACCGCTTAAAGTTTTAAAGTATTATATGCTTTTAGACGATCGTAATAAATAACTTATTATAAGGGTTTTCAATTACACGAATCGCATTTCAAAAGAGCTCTAATAACCCTAAATTTTCATTCTTCACCCACAAACCTGCATTATTTGCTAGTCGCGATTTTAGTATATCCGAATAATTTAACTGCTCGATAAATTATAAGGTAAAAATGGGTTTGTTTTTACATTTTACATAGTTTAATATAAGCATAGTTTTTACATAAACCTACTAATAATTAATTGTATCTATACAGTAAATTTAATACTATTTAAACAAGTGTTGTTTATATTCATTCAATAGATTTTTGATATACCTATTTATCGTTTGCCACGTTTAAAAAATGACTCACGCTGTTTATAGGGATCCTTATCTGAATTAAGCGTAAATTTTAATTTCTCACATGCGATAATGCGAGTTAATGTTTGACTGCCTTCAACCCTTTTTATGTCCCACTGCTGAGCACTGGTCCTCTCCACAACCGGGGAAGGCCTGCCGACCTGAAGGCTGGCCTTAAGACCACACTGCTCTATAGCGGATTGGTGGAGATACGGCTGAGTGGCAAACCTGTGTCGGAAGTTGTCAAACCGCCCAAAGGATCCGCATCCGCTCCGACCAGGTTTAACGACTGTTATCTATCGATAACAACCGAGACCGATGGCTTAACGTGCCCTCCGAAGAATGTAAGCGCACATGAAATTAGCCACTAGGGGTCACCCATCCGAGAACTGACCGCGCTCGAGGTTTCTTAACGGTGAGAACGCAAGCGATCCACACTACCAGTGAGGCTATGCGCACTACATATAGGTACTTATTAAATCATTCTTCATACGGAATCCTATCTAGCGCGTGACATTGTGTTCACCAAAACATATTTATGCAAACGTGGTTATAAACGGTGTTATTCAATGATATACCGCACTTGTTCTGTGTTATTGAAAGATGGTGCTGGTGTTATTGTGTCTTTTCGCGTCGGCAGCGGGTACTTCCCTCCCAGGTGCGTTTTAAATTACAATTGTATGCTTACGTCACATGCCATTCTTTTATTACCGATTTGACCGTGAAACGGCTAATTCATAAAATGTTAATTACGGTTATTGGCCTGATAACAGACAGGTTTTTGTTTAGACATTTGTTTTAAAACTCTTGTATGTACTGTTGTCCATAGATATTGTTGCTTACTTACAAATCCCAGTCTCAAATCCAATACCCAATCTCAAATATAAGATCCCGAGGCGCATTCTTACGCGCCTGTATAGTTCTATTGTACTATAGAAGGATTGCTACTCTTTAGTATCAGGCGCAATGCAGGCCATAATGATGTAAGGTAGGATATTATATTATTATTCTGTATCTGGATTTTAAGTTGAATAAAAAATAATAATAATAACTGTGGTGTTTGTATAACGTAACGAACTACTTTAAATTCATGTCGTCATGTTCTTCCTCGTATTCTGTAGACGCTTTATTCTTTATTTAAACAGTTTTATTTAATCAAGTTTTTAAAGCACCGCTATTCTCAAGTAGATACCTATCTACCAATTCACACGTCGCACATTATGACTTTATAAGGTTGGAACAAAAATATCAAATATGTTTACTATTTTTATAAATTAAGCCTAATGGGTAATGATAAAAGGCCACCTGATGACAAAAGGCGATAGTGAGCTGCTAGCCTCTTTAATTCCTTTTCTGGAGAACTCCATAATATATCATAGTTTAGCTGGAAGCGGGAAAGCCTTAGCCGGAAGTTCGTTCAACAACTTAGACGTACGTGGCAGGAATTGGCGTCTGAATAGAACCAAAAGCTCCTAGCCTGAAGTTCGAGACTGCGTAGAATCTTAAATGTATGAGACGCGTTTCGTCATAAAACCAATATACTTACTCATAACTTAACAGTATACTTTTATACAAGCTATTTTATTTTACATCGTTTAAAAAGACACGAAGGCATTTTATTTACGCTTGTACAAGCTGAAACTTCGTAACACAATGTAGGTATGTATGGCACAAGGTTATCTTCTAGCAAATTTTTTTACCATGCCTTTCTTTTCAGCTCCAACGCAGAAATGTGGAGTGAATGAGACGCTCGTGCCATGCAAGACGACCTGCCCCCCACAGGCGTGCAATATTTCCTATACCACATACCTGTGCGATCCCGAACCTAAATGTATACCTGGCTGCGATTGCATTCAAAACTATCTGAGAACCGATGAGGGCGTGTGTGTATTGAACGATGATTGTCCTCCACGTATGTACTTAGTAACCTATGCTTAATTTACTTTAAAACTTACTACAAAACATGAATACTTAGTATTAAATTTATAAAAATCAGTTTTATGATTTTTTTTCCTTTTTCTGTTTGTCATACAAGCCTGTGTTTAAAATTTCAAGTAGGGCACTAGGAAGGTAGTGTACCAACATTAGATAACACAGTTCCACCCAAATATACCTACCTACATAATTATAATAATTTTATATAACGTTATTTTGTATTTGTTTTTTAATTTGTAGTGTAATCATAACATTTAAAAAGTAAATCCATTTTTTCATGTTTCGATTTATTTGATGTTTGGACGGTAGTTTGACGTCCTGCATGAGCTGTCTTATCTTCAGACACCTTGTGTTGCAAGGCTCCTATCAGTATTAATAAAGGTTAACCATATCCGAATACTATTCTTCGTTTCACTTTTAATACAGTATTAGGTAGATAAAAACTCAAATAATTGCACGAAGTTTTTGTAGTCTCGTTTCGTTGACTTTAAAGGCATACGAATTTGTCTGAAGTTACCTGTACCATAAAATAGACTAAAATATTGTAATATCTTTTTCACAGCTCCAACAGCACAAGAGAATGTTCCACCATCAAATCCAGGTCAGTCAAAATAAATATACCTATTTACTTTTAATCATTTATCTTTAAATATGGCTTCAATATCCACATTAAGTAATACAATTATAAAAAGTAATACCTACTTAAAAGATGCGCATATTGCGCATATATTATGATGAGCATTGACAAAACGTGTGGTGTAGTGGCTAGTAGCCAGTCCGCCGTTCGAAGGGTCCTAGGTTCGATCCCCGGCAAGGCAGAAATTTAAATGATGAATTAAGTTTTCTGTTCTCGATCTGGGTGTTTGTGTGTTTGTATGTATAGCATCCAAGACACAGGAATCCCTAGTGTGGGGCTGTGAGTGTGAAGCGT
>DWQK01004237.1:0-10645 GCA_018231225.1 Noctuana stator
TAATTTTGCCTAATGCTCAGTTTTGCTAAAACATAATATGCTGAATAAAAATAATATTTACAACGACAATTACTACAAAATAAAAGAAGAGTAGAGATTACATTTTAACTTAGGTTTTTGTTGGCGTTAATTTGTACTTGATTTTAATACCTTGATTATTCCACGACAGCATAAAAAAGTTGTTTTCCGTTTTAAAATTTATCTGACACTGAACGAGCCTAGTAAAAACTGGAAATAAGGTGAACAAATTTTGTCATGTTTTTTTGTCACACTCAAAGCTGTATGTATACTATTTCTGCTGTATCTGATATTCTTAAGTTTGAATCAATTAACGCCCATTAAATAATTGAGAAAACAATGCCCGTTACAAAAATGCAGATTCTAATTGGTGAATTACTCTTCGCTTATTATCTAATAGAACGAGAAAACAAGTTTCGCGTGTCACATTCATAATATATATTAGGCGGTCAAAATATTACGTTCAAAGTACATAGCGTGTTACAAAAATATAAACTTTTAATATTGATTCGTAAACTAAATGGCGAGCTAAACGGTATTCGTACGTACGACAGTATAATACTACTTGTCTTAATGTAATTGATTAATATTAATATAAATGGGAAATACTTACAGCACTTATATAAGGGTTAAACATTAAGTTCGACGTTAAATGAATTGGAGTTACGTAATGAGTTGTTAATGAAACAAAAAAGTGCTAATGAAATATTAATAAAAATTAACAATGTGTGGGTTACGATTATAAAGACAAACGAAATAGTTACCTCCTAGGGACGGATTGAAACCAACGTGTACTGAGTTCAGTTTCGAAGTCTGATTTCGTATTTACAATCCATTAATTATAACTATAACGTTATGTTACTGACAAATTAATAAATGCAAAATAAAAATCTAAGGTCACCTGATCGTATTTTAAATAACATACAATTTCGTTACACATATAAATGTTAACATTTTTACGAAAATAGACAAGTTTATTACTGGTTTAGAATTGAGAAAATATTCATTACAAGTTGTCGAAAAACTTTTTGAAAAATTATTTTTAATCTAATACAAAGTAGTGGACAGTGACTTAATTCGAGCGCGCACAATAATGATTAATCAATGTTTTTTTTTAGTAATGAATTTGAAGACGAAAACTATGAACCGTGTAAACTCTTTACAGTAATTAATCCGAAGAATTTAGCATTGCAATGAACGCATGTCAGCAGGTGCTAATAATAAAACTATTTATACAAAATACAGTACAGCAATGTTACGAAGTCAATTCATAAAATGCCATTCAATAAAATAATATTGATAAGTTGAATCTGAATATCATGCTACACTTTCAGAATAGATTTATTTTTTGCAATTTTAATTCAAAATTGATTTATGCATACTTGAATAATGACAGTTAACTGTAAAAGTTTTCATTGTTTTGCCTAATTTACATTAGATTGAAACAAAAACATGATAATATTGCAATTTTAAGTGAATAAGTGATTTGAGAGATGTCATTGGCTAACCAGTAAGTTCACCTGGTAACCATTTCTGAACATTACAATTATTGGTATCACTAGGAATACATAATAGCTAATAGTACAAAGTTAATATTATTTTCATACGAATAAATGGACTAACAAAGAGGCTATTTGCCGTACTACAAAATATTCACATATTGTTATAATTAAATAACACTTAATATTCACATTGCTTTAAGTAACGATACCTTATTAACTACACACTTAAGTCTAATCACAAATCCGTTGTCAGTTACAGCCTGCATGTATTATGTTAGGATATTACATTTTTAATTCAAACATCGATCACTTGATTTGTAATGGCAGTCACGAGATGTGGCAAAGATTTAGTATCTTTTTGTCAATAGAAAAAATTTTAAAGTGAACTTCCTCTTACTATCGTATTTTACAGTTTCCTAACTATTGTTATTTTCTATCCATAAATAATGGTGTTATATACGTTTTGATGTTCAATAAATGTTTAAATCTTTATTTGAGTTATTTGGGATAAGTCAGTAAGGCTGCATACAAACAAAGTTAATATCAGAACAAAGTACAGCTCCCGGGTATTTTTTTTGTATGTAATATTTATCTCTTAAACTACCTATTATATCCCAAATTAATACTGTATCAAACATAAAACAGATTAATACAGGAGATATGGAAGTAATAAGTATTTGATTTATGCATAGAGAAAATATAAAGAAGACGGCTTGGAAACATGTTTTATATTCACACAAACATCGTGTGTATTGTTTCTAACGGTACATGTTTCCTTTATTCGCCTTCGTCATTTCTTCGTGAAATTGACAATACATCCCCCCACTTTCACGTTGGCGACAGTGTTACTTTATTTATGCTCGCATTCTCTATCTAGTCTATGGATTTATGTCAAGAATTCCATTTATAGATACAAATTCCCGAAACAACGCGCAAAGTAAGAGAAAAACCAACGTCACCCAAAACTAAACGGTTTCGCAGTTCACGCGATGGTACAAGAGTTCCTCCCGGTGCAGTTGAGTCTGGTGTGGTGGTGGTGCTTGGTGGTCCGCGCGCGGTGGCGGCTTGGCGCGGCGGAGATCGCGTACGACTTGAGGTGCGACTTGAGCGTGGCGGGCAGCGGCAGCCGCTCCAGCCCGTACACCGACGTGCGCGCCACGATCGCGCGACAGCACAGCTCTTGGAGACTCAGCACTGTAGGAAATGAGATAAAGCAATTACAACATATTTTATTAAACAAAGCGTCACAGTCCGTGAAACAAGAGAAGTTTTATGTATAGAACATTAATAAAACTAAATATGACGTATCAATTAAAAAAAAAAGTAACCACAACAAATATTTTTTTAAAGTTTAAAACTTTACTTTAAATTAAAACATAAATTTAATCAAATTCTTCATTTGTGATATAAGGGTACACAAGGTGTAATAAGTAATTAAGTAGTATTTATTTATTTAATTGTATAATATAATAATAAGCGACGTGTTCTGACGTAAACAACAACCGGTCTGTGCCGAGTTTTTTTCCGCCGGCTGTTTTTCTCCCGGCCTACCTCAGCCAAAAGGGCGCCTAAAGCCGACGGACCGTATTATTTGACGTTCATCCAGTGTCTATGTGTACCTTAATACGAATAAAAAATTTTGAATTTGAATTTGAATTATCCCTATAATATATTTTAACCAGTAACAAACAGTAGCGAAGGATACATAATTGGCCCCTAAATCACTTACCCTTGTTACTTCTCCACAATCTCTCCATGCCATTCCTGTGGAGCGCCATTCGCGACAGCTCGCAAAAGCTCTCCCTAATGTTGAAGTCGCACAAGGGGCTGACTTCAAAGAACGCCATGTGGTTCTTAGCTGCGTACAACTCCGCGTCGCGCTCTTGCACTTGCCTCTTGAACGCGAGATGCAATCGATTCCCCACCAATACCTTAGGCACACCTGGCGCATGCTGAAATAATTAGTACAAAATATTAATCAATATATTAAACTGCTAGATGACTCAATACAAGTTGATTTTTCCATAACAAAATACACTATGTGCGCACGTAAGAAGCCACGCCATAATAAATGAAAAATAATTAGAAGATAAGGTGACGTGAAATTTATATGATTATACCAATTTCTTTAGTGAAGGACTGAATTAACTACAACATTTGTGATTGATCAGCAAAATTAAAAAGATTAGCTACAAAGACATAATGATATTATGAAGGCCTAGTGTATCTAGTACATAGAATTCAATATTAGTACTGGAGTATATGCCTGCAAAAAACAGAAGACGGCTAAACACAGATTGATTTTTATGTAGAGAAATGATTTCCTACCTTTTCCACTTCCTCTAACCACCTGTCAATGCTGTCAAACGACCACTTGTTGGTAATGTCATAAACAAGAAGTATTCCTTGGGCGCCTCTGGAGTATGACCTGATGATGGTACAGAACCTCCCTTGCCCAGATGTATCCCATAGCTGCAGTTTCACCCGCTTGCCGTCCAATAAAATTGTTGTAGTCTTGTATGCTGTAAAAAAATTGTACCTTATGTTAATTTTATCTATGATTTCAATAATCATATTTAAAAAATTAGAAAACGAGTGTGCAGAAAACATTATTGTCAAGTGGTCACTCAAGACTCAAGACATCCACAGTCAAGTTTAACATTGCTACTGGAGGACTAAGATAGAAGCTTAAAGTTATGTAAAGTAGATAGTTTTCTATATATTATACTAGATACCTTTGGAACTAATTAAGATTTTTTGGTGTTCATTACAATATCAGCTACTGATTTAAGATACAAGATAAAAATATAAAAACATCTAGAGTATCTTACCACTGCCACTACAAAATGGTGAATCAGCAGAGGCGTCCTCCAAGTCCTGCAGGATCTCTTGCTTGCCAACATCTGAGTCGCCCACCAATAACACTTTCAACAGATAGTCATATGATTTAGGTGCTGCTGGGGGTCGCCCTGTAATATTTATTTTTTAAGTTAAACCACATTAAAATAAATAATTATATCCAATTATTTTCAAATTTAATAATGAAGCTTTAGAGCTTTGAAATTTGAAAGGCAATATTATATTGAGATATAAACATTGATAGCTGTCCTGATTAGAAAGTTATTGAACATGCTGCGTAAAATGAAATGCTATCTAGAAAAGGTAAGCATTAATTGTATTATCCTAGTATCTGTAATAATTGAGAATATTAGTCATTTTATTTTCTTTAATTAAATAATTTAAAAAGTAGCACACAACTAAGAATGGTAGATTCTTTTGTAAAATAAAAAAGTATTAGATTTAATTAAGTTATTTTTCTGACAAAAAATTATTTAACAACAAATATCAATTAAGTATAAAATATAGTCTAAAACAAAAATTTTGTAATCAGTACCTTTATTTATACGACAATCTTAACATGAATCTAATAATGATGTATTCAAGTAGGATTTAAAACATGTCTATTAGGTTTGTTTGAATTAATTTTAATTCTATGAATAACTAGTGTAACATTCCTATGCTCTTGAATGAAATACACATTCGTTTGAAGGCTACAAACTGTTATTACTTACAATATTTACATGACATGACACACTATTGACATGTAGGACAATGCATAATAAAATTGCAAAATCAGACAAGCTTACCAGTTCTTTGGTGGTGAGATCTTGGCAAAGTTGTGCTGCCAGTCTGCGCGACTTGACCCGTCGCCTGTTGAGGTGCTGCTACCATACCAGTGGTAAACATACTTTCGAAATAACTCGCCTGACGTCCAGGTGGTCTCTACCACACGCAATTGTATACATAATACCGTCCAACTTTAAGTTTTTGTTGTATCCATGTAACGATATTTCTATTTCCTTCAATTTTACTATGTATATATTATATTGTGACTTCAAATAAAGCAAATAGACTTCGTTTCAAAAATTAACAAAAATACACATACAACATTGTACACAAGGTCGTCACATAGCAATTTATACTACGTGCACGGCGTAATCACTTCGTATCCCGATTTGTTTGTGTAATGAGATACAAATGTCTTTCACAAATACAATATTACCCTTAAAATGAAAACAATCTAGCGATCAGGAAAGAAAATGTTTTATCTAAAATATTTTTGCTACATATCGATATTGAATTTTCACACACAATCACAGATCACAAAAACAGCGAGGAATTTGTGCAACCACGGACAACTGCACAAGAACTGTCAAAGAATGTAAAAATGTCAAATTCGCCAGATTTTTTTGTTCGGCAAATGAAATGGAAACCATAGACTAATTTAAAATATACTTGTGAAATGTATTTTTTTCAAGTTGCTGCTCAGCAAAAGAACCTATCAAAAACAATACATTCAATTTCAATTGATAATTTTTAGAAACTATCCTATTGAATTTCTAATGCTTTATGCACCATAGACCTATTTGATTCAAGCCTATTTGGTTATTTTGGTTTATGACACAGGCATTTTTATTATAGGGTTAGGGTAATACATAAATGTTTAATATTACTATATTATTCACCTAGATATAGAAAGTATACAATACAGAACATTAGGGAATAAAAATACCGGCATTTAAGTTACAACAATTTTATTACTCTTATTTTAGAAATATAAAAAATGTATTAAAAATATTTTTATGGTACATAATTTTTCTTATAAAATAATGGAATATATTGAAATCATTAAAAATAGGTATAGGAACTGTGAGTTTAATAAATGCATGTTATTAATATGTTTCTAACCCTGGAAGAGGGAAAGTGCGACTGAAAGCTTCTACTTCGTCCTTGAGATTCTTAACTTTAGTCTTCATGTCGGCGTTTTCTTCGATAACTCTGTTAAAGTCAACTAATTTAGGTCCAGATATTTTTGTCACTTCTTCAGCAAGTTTCAAAGCCTTGTCGATGCACTCTACCACCTTATCAATATCCTGTTCTTTCAATCCTCTCGTGGTCAGAGCAGGAGTACCTGGAAAGCAGGAGATGAAAAAATAATTAAATGTACATTTAAAAAAAAACAGTACGCTACTACTAGTACAGTACTATAGGAAGTGTGCAGTGTGTACTGATGAAGGATAAAACATACCCAGACGAATCCCGCTGGGGTTGAGCGCGCTCTTGTCGCCGGGCACGGTGTTCTTGTTGCAGGCGATGGAGCAGAGCTCGAGCAAGCGCTCGGCGCGCGCGCCACTGAGCCCGGCGCCGCGCACGTCGACCAGCGCGAGGTGCACATCGGTGCCGCCCGTCGCGATCGCGTACCCGCGCCGCACCAGCCCCTCGCACAGCCGCTTCGCGTTCTTCACCACCTGCGTACGAATGTAACAAACCTCATCAACCCCACACGAGGCCTAGACACCGACTTCATTAACCTTATTTTTTTTTTATTAATGTGAAATTTGAATTAAGTGAAATTAACTGGTTAAAAACAATAGACGCACGCATATAAGCATCAATTCTCGACATACAAAGTCCTAGTAGGGTTAGGAGTGTGAAGCATTATTAGCACACATTCAGATGTGACAGACATAGATTTGTAAGTGAGGTAGAACTTGTACTGGTTTCTATTAACAAAAAAACAAGTTACCTGTTTCTGATACTCCACAAACTCGGGCGATGTGGCTTGCTTCATGGCAGTAGCAATAGCCGCTATGGAGTTGTTATGTGGGCCCCCCTGAAGCCCCGGGAACACCGCCTGGTTGATTTTACTTTCCAAATCATACATGATCTTCTCTCCCTTCGCATTGACGGAGCGAACACCTTTTCGGTAAAAAATAACGCCAGCACGCGGTCCCCTAAGCGTCTTATGGGTCGTGGTGGTCACGATGTCGCTGTACTCGAACGGGCTCGGTATTACGCCTGGAACGGAAAAATATAACTATGAAATATTCAAAAAGGAAAATGACGCGTAATGTATACCAGGACTGTATATCAAAAACTGCAAACAAAACAAACTTATTAGGCACAAAATTTATTTAGTACTTAATTGCTTTACAGGAAATAAGCAGTACCTATGTAGCAAACGGCCACCTTATGCCATTCACCTGATCGTGCCACTAAGGGTTATTTTCCGAAACGCAATAAACTGCTTTAATGAAAATAAGTGATCAAATGATGTATAATTTTAAGAATTATATCACTACATAGTTTAAAACAAAGTCGGTTTCTCTGTATATATTCTATATCCCTTTGTATGCTTAAATCTTTAAAACTGCGCAACGGATTTTTGATGCGGTTTTTTTTAATAGATAGAGTGATTGAAGAAGAAGGTTTATATGTATAAACGTTCACAGTTTTTCTGTAGTGTATTTAGTATCAGCATTGTGTCCGTGGGAAGCCAGGGCGGGTCGTTAGTTTAATATAATTTTCAGAACTAAACTTTCAGATATAATAATAATAAACGTCGTACCAGCAGCAACGAGTCCAGATATATGAGCCATATCCGCCATCAAATATGCTCCGTTTTCATCCGCGATCTCTCGGAAGCGCTTGTAATCGAGACAGCGCGAGTAGCAGCTTACTCCTGCGATGATAAGCCGGGGCTTGAAGAGCTTAGCCGTTTCCGCTAGCTTGTCATAGTCGATCAGACCTGTTTCTGGATTTACCTGTACATAAAATGTTTCTTATAGGATAATAAAGCACAATCACTGGGAGAACTGTTCGCTTATTGCATTGTAAATAAATAAATAAAATATGATTGGCCTTATGACTCTTACGGTTGTTCCAAATATTTAATCTATCTGTGATAACATAATTAAAGGATAGGACGCTCATTGTTTTTTACTTTACAGTTTTTTATCAACTGTAATTACAAATCGAAAGTGAGACATGAGTTTCATAATATAATTAAGTAGGCATTATATTATTATTATTATTTTACCTTGTAAGGCATACTCTCAAAGAAGATTGAGGTCGCTGATATTTTCTTTGTCGGTGTAAAAAATCCATGAGTGAGATGTCCCCCATCTGGTAAGTCTAGGCCCATGATACGACCATGGGGCTCAACAATACCAGTGTATACTGCAAAATTTGCTGGGGATCCTAGGTAAAAGAGAAGCATATAATTATTTCTATATACATAGTTACCATTTCCAGGATGCATTTACTATAGACTGACTTAATGATATAAAACTACTTTTCTAAAAAAACTGTGTTTAAAATGAAATTTTAAGTTTGGCTATTAATAACATATAGCTCCAAATATTTTCAGTAATATAAGTTCAGTGACAGGTCGGTCCCACTATAATATTATAAACGTAATGTAAAACTATATAAGGTTAAAATCAAATAATTAATTTAAAATTAAATAATAAATTAATATTAATTGAAGGAGTTATAAATCTTAAATACTAATTACCTTATTTACAATAGTTACCTGAGTAAGGTTGAACGTTAACGCCCCATTCTTCAGGTTTCAGCTTGTACGCCTGCAATGACCGCTGTTGTGCCAGTATCTCAATTTCGTCAATAAATTCATTGCCACCATAGTATCTGTAATTACATGGGACTATAGAAATAAAATTAATGTCAAGAAAAAAAACCTCATGGAAACTGTTTTTGATAAGGCAAATGCTTTCTTCTGAATTCTTAATTTATATTTGTGAGTAGTGTATGATTGTTGCTTGGTCTGTGTGAACATCAGAACCGGATATAGAGAGCAATTGAAAATGGGTGGCTGACAAAAGATATATTTTCTGTTCAGCTTTGTGTCTTTGACAAACACTTTGCTAACTATAAATTGTGTCCTTATTTTATTTATATCTTATTCAATACTGAAATAATGGTCTTTATTATTAGTGGCTGATATTATAGAACCTTTATTTACCACATACTGTAACTGACATAATTGTACATTTAAAAATAATCTCTAGGAATAAAATTACAAAAAATGAAATATTCAAGACTTTTTCCACAATATACATTATTGTGGAAAAAACAAAACACAGCACTAAATATCTTGTATAATAACAGCTCAATGCTGATAAACAACTTATTTCAAGCCCAGTTTCAATATGATAGGTCACAGTTCACGTAAGATAGTGAAGTTAATTTAGTGCAATGACATCTCTTTGCAATAGTATGTTGATATGAACATATTGAAATTTTTATAACCACATGTTTCTTAATCAGACTCTGGCATAGTAACTAATAGTGGATATTATGAAATTAAATATAACAGCTAGCAAATAACATGAATTCAATATTATTTTATTAACCAAAAAAACAAAATTACCTATTCTACCATACACTCGATACCAAGTGAGTTTTTTATTCATCATCATCATTATCAAGCCATCATGGTCACACTGCCGGGCATGAGTCTCCTCTCAAATATGAGAAGGGTTAACGCCATAGTCTACCACTCTGGTCAATTGTGAGTTGGTGAACTTAGCATGCCTTGAGAACTTTAATGGAGAACTCTCAGGCATGTAGGTTTTATTAGAGTAATTGGAATGTATCACTTGGATTTGAACCAGATCCTTGAGAGGATAAGGAGTCTAATCTTTAAACACTGGGCTACACCCCTGTCAGTATGTTTTTAATATTGTTGGTTTATAACCAAATTTTGGTTCTAAATATTTTGAAACAGCAAGTTACCTCTGATGTGGCATCCCTTCAGAATATTTATTGTGAAGACATGAACTAAGGCATTGCAGAACTGGTACAGACGTGAAGTTTTCCGACGCTATCATCTCCAAGCCACTTTTCTGCCTTTGCTTTTCTTTTTGGATGATTTCAAATAACTCCGCATCAGTGTCCCAAAGATTTCCATTCAACAACTTGTTCATTGTGCTCGTAAAATGTAATCCTCTTTGTTGAAAACCCTGAATAAAATAGTATTTAATATACTAAAACACTGGAGTTATATCACTTAATGTTTATAAACTAGCAATAACACAATTCAATGACTACTGAACTCGCTTCAGTACTCAACAGTATATATAAGGACCCAACAGTGACTGATCTATCTACTATAAGTCTGTGCAATAATAAGCTATGGTGAAACAATAATTGTTTCTTATTTGTTAATCAGATTACAATACTTTTTGTTGAGAGAATGAACTGATTTTGTATAATAGTCTATGGTGTTATAAAAAAGAAGAAATATGTTGTCATTATAATGT
>DWQK01004238.1:0-10645 GCA_018231225.1 Noctuana stator
TTCTTTTTGTGTATGATAGCTACGTTCATGAGGAAGGTTATAGGCTATCAAGCGTTACGCTACTATTCTTAACGCGGGTGAAACCGGGTGGCACAGCTAGTGATTACATATTCATAGGCTAATTTGAATTTGAAAATGGATATTGTCATTGTTTTCAATGTAAAAGATACAATAATTAATTGTTTAAAATGAAATAATGGTAAGTCCAAAGATTTAAATCTTTAGGTGAGTTAATGAAATGTTTATTATTTGTTATAAGTTAGTTATGGTTTCCATTTTCTGAGAAATATGATTTTTCTATTAACCTCTATGCCTATTATAATTAAAACTTTATAAAGATTGCATAAAGTGTATATACTTATAATAATAATGGGATATAAATAAAACATTTTAATTACATAATCAATGCCTTTTTATTTATTCGCTACATAGTAAGTATACACGCAAGTTACCTTAAAACTATAAAAATCAAACTAGAACAGATATGAAAACATTTTAATATGAAAAATGACAAAATGTGACTAAAAAAAGGTCAGTAGTTTTGAACAAAAATACTACAGATCCCGGCACGAAAATAGCGATATAAGTTTACCATAAAAATATTGTTAGTGTTAGTGATCAGGTAAGTGAATATAATTCGGTGGGTTGTTAGAATTCGAATCATTTTGTCGTATTATAATTTGCTTTGAAGGTCCACATTAAAATTTGATCGTTAGTAATTTTTTTAAATCAAAATTTTCATGCCGGTCACCAGCCTCCGCATCAGTTACCTCAGTAACTTCATTTTAAAAATTATAAAAAAAAATTCCTTTTCACAAGTAATTTTTACAAACACTAGACAATTTCCCAAGTGTAAATCCAAAATGAAGTCACCGCGATATCTGGCATCATAGGCAAAATTAATCTATAAAGTACCTAATGAATCTTAAACTTAAAGGTTACAGAATGATATCAATGCTAACAATATAATAGTTGCATGCGAACTATCGCGGAGACATATACCCATAGCGGTCGCAATAGTTGTACAAAATGCTTTAATTACGAATGCCTAAATCTAAATAATTAATATACTGTGCACACGTAACAGTTACAAGTTACGTGGACTATATCTAAAGGAAGATGGCGGTGTCGTCAAAGGAAATCTTTTCGTCCGGTCGCCGACATAGGATGCAGCATTTATATCAAGGAACAGGCTAAAAAAAGTTCCCGGATGACACGCCACCTTAAGCATATTCCAACTTCCCGGATCCTCCTATAATCATAACTTATACTATTATCCTATCTGTGACAGTATTAATTATATTACTATGACTATAAAAAGCACGATCATACATCAGACGCTGTGCGCTCTAAATATATTATATTATTAAATGTTACACTACTAAGTTTTTTTGATTGCAAGAAGTAAATAAATATTGTTCAGCCTGACAATGACATCGCCGGCACTTAATAATGATTATTTGCAAAGATGCTTAGATCCTTTCGATGGAAAACTTAAAACTAATTGCTTTCTCTACTATATATATTAGATAACAGGCAATTAAACGGTCTCAATTTCTGATCTTAACACAACGATACGAAAGATTAACGAAATGTATTAAATTTTAGCGGAAAACTAACAAAGTTGAACGATACAACAGAACTTATTCACAGTGCTTACTTTACTTTTTTAACTTTTACCTAATTTAAATCCATTAATAATTGCCAAAACTATATCTTAAGACATTCTAATACAAAAAAAAAAAGAAAATGACACACTTACATAGGTACATCATATTTATGATTGTGTGAATATATGAAAAAAAAGTATAACAATTGAATGATTTTGACTCGCTTGACATACAAGATGGCGGTGTTTGAGTTATACAAAAACAAGCCACATGGGCGAACTGGCATCCACCATCCAAATTACGTAAGTTTAAATAAAATTCTTCAAAGTAGTGCATACAATATTTATAAGAGACAAATGCATTTAACTATGGGTATGTAAGTAGGAAAAAATTAGTGATTTATTTATTACAGTTGTGATATGAGAACATATCGCATTTACTTGTCCACTTGGTCAGTGCAGCTTAATGGCGTCTATACATTAATTTCTACATATACTTTAGACGATTACCAGAGCTAAAGACCTTTGTTATCGGAAGAAAACACGCGCAAAGAATGGAAGTGGTCTTAAAACTTAGAAAGAGATGGCAATATCGACATGGTACTGCAGCATATAGAAGTTTACAAAGTTAAATTTAAAAAGGGCTTGGTATAAACCTTTATTTTTAAACATATCTGCATTTGTGTACATTTCATAATGTTGAAGAAAGTGTAAAACAAATTTTATTGTATTAAAACGCGTCCTATGGGTTTTAATACAATTAAATTTGTTTTAAACTTTCTTTGACTATTTCATCGAACCAAATCAGTTACGTTATCGAATTGGTCCTTCCCTAGCTTACATTCTGAAAAATAAAATACATTTTTCTAGCTATGTAATCTCCTTTAAAGTTATCGTGAACATTTTCCTCAATAACCACGCGTTTAGCTCTGTTAGACGTCTTAAAAGACCTTACACACTAAATTTTATGCAAAGAAGAAATCGCAGTACATACAGCGAAACTGGCGTTCATTACACAATAATATCGTCTTGCATTTTTGAACGATAAGCACATCAAAAACTATTATCAAGTTTATAAAGAAACTCGACTCATGTCTAATTATATAATGAAACGCCACTAAAGTTGTTTGAAAGGTACTATCATTTGTGTTCATAGTTAAAGTTCCATGCTTATTATTTTGGGTCGTAGCAGAAGTTATATTTCAAAGTAACTGTTCTACATTCACAGCAAACCAGAAGTAATAGGATGACGTCAAACGCAACACTGAAACATCGTCGCCAAAACTACAGCAATTAGGAGCGATTATACCAATTTTTCTTGTGGTTTTATATTTTTATTCGTTCTTGAATAATACCGCGTTGTTGGATAAACTCTAGGGGACGTACTCCTTTCGGGGGGATTACTTCTTCTCGGGGAGAAGGCTCCTCTAGGGGAATTACCTCGTCTAGGAGAATAATTCCTTCTAGGAGTAAAACCTCTCGAATCGGGAAAATTGCCCCTGTGTGAATTGTTGGTGTGACCTCTATGAGATGTGCCTGGGCGAATACCTACACGACTGTATCTATGGGGATAAAAGCCTGGACGATAATTTTTGTAGTTATTACCTGGCTGATTTAATCTGCGAGGATAACCGCCGCCGTGGTTATTATTACAGCGGCCCCGGTGATAAGTGTCTGTACTGTGATCAACCGCATAGTTATCACCGCGTAAATATCTATTTGTATTAAATCTGGAACCCTCAAAATGGTTGCCAGTACTGAAATCTTCAGCTGTATGGGGATTTTCATCATTTTGATCAGTAAGAATATAATCAGAGTCGCGATATTCATCAGTAACGCAATAGGCACCAGTGCCACGATTCTCGCTACTACTAACACCTGCATGTGGAATGGGAGTTTCGGTGATATTAAGACCTTTAACGTAAAGAATTCCGGGGGTACGACAAATGAATCTCTCATCTGTAGTAATATTATTAGTAGCACTGAGGTTAGAACAATTGCTTGGCGCAAGATTGGCATTGACGATATTGGCGACACTGCTACAACTCTGGTCACCATAATTTGCAGTGAGAATAGAACTGGTAGTTATAATGTTATTGGAACAGTTATAAGTATCCGAAACAGGGATAGTGTAGCCATTGCTGTTAGAGATTAGAGAATTACTTGCTGGGCAATTGCTGGTCATGGCGGTTTCTGTGCGGAGGGAGCTGGTTCTGGTGATTCCGTTTGGATTTGCGCACGCAGTAGCATAAGTCATTGTGTTGGAACTAGGTGTATTGGAAGAACCATGTGTCACGGGATAGATGTTAGAATTGGGGTAATTAAATGGTTTGGGGAAATTTGCAGGGTCAACATAATAGGCTGAACCACGATAATTATCCGGGTTGTTAATGTTTGGCACAAAACAATTTTCTTGGCTGGGGCACAATGTTTTAGTGGAATAATTACTTAACTGGGACAAGTTTCCGACTCTTTGTAGCGTTTCTGTAGAATAATTACTCAACTGGGAATCATGTCTTTCAGTAGAACAGCTACTTTGATTGCAACAGTAACTACCAATTGGAGAATTACTTAGTTGGTAGTAGTTATGACGAGTTCGTACATCGTTGTTGGGCACGACGGGTCTGTATATTACAGACGGGACTTCACCGGGTGAAAGTCCCATTTCCCTATTGGTTTTTTGTATGTAAATCCACGGCAACAGAAATCGTTGCGGCGGTACTGGCAAGTCTAGGAACATGAACAGTTCCTTGTTTAGAGGGCTCGGTGGTCGACCGTTCACTGTATTCGTTTCAATAGACACATCAGTGTTCTGAGATTTTACACACACATTTGTTCCATTAATGTCATTTTCATTTCTTAAATAATTGATTCCATTGAAGAACGGTCTTGGCGGCGGGAGCAGTGTTTGAGGCTGTGGCCTGTGGTTCGGCATGATGTACGGAGGCGGGAAGCTGAACTTGGTGGGCATCTGTGGCGGCGTGGTAACCAGCGACTAAAGAAACAATGAAATACATTTATTAATAAAGGTACAAAATTAATGATTGCAAATATTTCATGTATCAAAATAAAATGCTTAAATAAAATGATTACTTTTGTCTCGTGCTTATCTTATTAAGTGATGAAAACTAATCGAAGTCGATCTTTAAACTAAAATACTGCCTACCTAACTAAAATACTGCCCAAACTAAATTTTGTTTTGGACTTGCGCTAAACCGGCAGTCGGCTAATGTTTCCAGAATGTCAGCGTTTTAAAAGTTTTTAAATGGCATGTACAGTGTAGACATCATTCCTAATTAATTAACAAACAATTGAAATTTTAACGATTAAAATAAGTAGTCAATGAAAATAAAATACGAATTTTAAGTAAATTAATATTATGGCATATAAACAAAGTTGAACAATATTTAGTACAATAAAAAATATTCACCTTCCACCAGTGTGGGGGGAATTCCAGGGCATATGAGGAAGATGGGGGCGCAGCGTTCTGCGACGTAGACGCTGTGGCTGGTTCTATCTGCCCCGTAAACATGGGGTGTAGCTCCTAAAATTACCAATAAATTGCTTCACGCCATTGTCTACAGTCACATTTACGCACATATAACACAGAGATCAAAATTCAGTTAGATTGCGGTACCAAAAATAGGAAGCCAATTGGAAAAATTTTATTATACAATATTGTTTGACACGAAAAAATTTTGATGTCCTTTACTGAATTTTGAGTGACTAAAACATTTAAACATTTATTTACAATAACTACTGTTTCAATTACAATATTTCGTTACCTACACATTTAGATTAACATTGACATGCCGAATACCACGTGCCAACATTTATTATCGTGAAACGACGGTGCGCACACTTGTATGAACCATAACATCTTAATTTAATATTATTATAATATATTTTATTTAATCATTTTTACAAATTATATTCCAAAATTTCTTTTCAATTCACTCTAAATAAGTGACAATATTAAATCAAATTACAGAAATGGAAATATTAACTGTATCAAAATCTTTTGTTTGCTAATTATAATTTTTTGTTTGTTTGTATGAAATAAATGTGCACATAGTCTAACGATCATTTTCTACACCGTGACCGTTTTACAAAAAATATTTTTTATAAATATTGTAAGCATTATATTTTATAATAAGGTCGGCCACAGTTTCGTTACTTCCAAACAACAATATTTGCGGCTGCGTCATTTTATTAGTTTAAACAGAGTTGCAACGATTATTAAAATAAAATTTATTTTGTACACCGCACAGCTAGGCTTAGCCGCACATTATGCATTGAATTTATTCTGTTATCACGTACATAATTCCAAATAGGTACTGCATTAATGAATATTAAATTATTTATATTAGGTACTATTATTATTTATACTATATTAAATATAATATAATGGAATATTTTGAACCCGAACCAATTAGAAGTTGCACTTTGATATTAATTATACGATAGTCAACATATTCGTTACAACTCTAGTGACATATTTGTATAGACTCTAACCGACCTCAAAAAAAGTAGGTTCCCAATTCGATGGAATTTTTTTTTTATTTGTCACCTCATAACGTGAACGGATTTTGATGATTTTTTATTTGAAAGCTGATGCTTCTCGTGGCGGTTTCATTTCAATTTGGCCCAGTTCTGTCAACATCCACGAGAAAAACTTCTATAAGTCTTAAATTTAAGTGTGCGCGCGACATCTTTGAAGTCGGTTTTTTGCTTAACACGAGTTATTTGTTTTAGTTTCCTTCCACTTGATAAGGGTTCGTATATAGAGTACCTACAGCGAAGAGACGATTAATACGTAATAGTTAGAGCTGTTATGAAAAATCGTATTTACGCGGATGAAGTTTCAAGCTGATTCTTACATTGGATGGCATATGGACAGGAGTGGAGCAGCAATAATCAAAAAAAGATCGCACTATTTTTAATAAATATAAGCTGAATTTATAATAAAGTCCACTTTAGACTGCGTCGCAATTATCTAAGCTACTCTATAGGCGAACCCTGAGTCAAAGGAAATCGCAAATTACTCGCGTTTTGCATCTTAAATGTGTAACATTGAGATAAGATATGTTTGAGAAACATATCAAACATACATTTTATAAAACATATATATTGCATATTACAACGACCATAACATATTCAAATATAAAGGTAATATAAAAATATGTAATAGTATGTTGTAGTTAGCAACATGAAAAGTACGTAATTTATAATCTTGTCCATTTCTTCAGTTCCCCGTATGAAGAGGGTTTGTTCATAATACCGCTTTATGTACACAAGTGTATTTAAACTTATCCCAAGTTCTGTTTTTTTTTTGTCAGATCAATGTTACAATATAAACCGGACACCCTCGGCACCACCACGAAGTGATTGATGTTACAACGTTCAGTTACTATAAAATTACGACGTTAACAAGTTGCTAGCTCATGCAATAACAATACATATAACATATAACATTATGTCAATTCTAAAAGCTTTATTTAAGCTTCGTAAGCACTATCATACTAAAATCAGCCATATTGCATAGTTACATTCTTACGAACAAGAAGGGTGCCTGTCCACCGAAGCGGAGCGGAGAAACGAATAAATCTAACCAATAAGATTGCGCAAAATCTCCGCTCCTCTTAGTGGACAGGGAGTTGTGCAATCCTATTGGGTAATATTTATCCGTTTCTCCGTTCTGCTGACTCGCTCCACTCCGGTGGACAGGCAGCCTTTTAATTGCCTGCTTACGCATTCTGGCAATTACTAACATTACTGCGTAATTTACAATTTTATTAATGCTGAATGAGCTATACCCTGTACAAGTTAGCTTGATCTTTGTGACAGAGAGGCTGGTGATGGAAAACAGAAAATATGTAGATAAAAATATGTCGATGGAACGATGGAATGCGTAATACAAATTAGAATTCAATTTTCTTTTACCTTATTTTTCTAAAAAGAGTTATACCAACTAAAGAGACCCCAACCACTAGCCAAAGAGACCCCAGACCCCATCAGAAAAATTTACATCTGTCAAAAAGATCAAGCTAACTTGTACAGGGTATTTATAAGAAAGCTAGTGTCAGTGAGTCCCAGGAAAATAACTGCACGGATGAAAATGGTAAAAATCAGCCAAAGTCCATTGCCAATTAGTATTGTTACAGTAAATATCGTATCATTTTGTCTAATTTCGTTTATCTTTTTGTATTGTTATTATTATTAATTTAAATTCGTACTACTTACTGGCCAAATTAAATTTTGATTTTCGTTTTAGTTGTGACATACTATAATATTTTGAATATAATATTAAAAGGTATTATTAAACAAATTTATTTAGTCACTAAGTTTAGTAGTTTTAGCTTTATATCGTTATAATATATGGTATATATATAAACGATCTTTGTATGTCGATGCGATTTAAAATAAATATGAAACTATAAAAATGAAAATAAATACGGTTTTGTTTTTGCAAAAAAATTTGATTCATTTTCACTCCGTTTCAGTTTGTTGGATAATCCAAGGACCCACTGATTTGCGCGAAGAATGCAATTAACATATAACCGCTTAACAGAAAAAAACGTGTGTTCAGACAATATTTAGCTGAGGCATCCCAACACACCGAGGTGAATAGTTCGCGGCAAAGCGAAAACAGCGACACAAACGCCTTATGAACACAATGAGAACAGCGCGAATCGTTTTGATGTGTCAAAAATCAAAAGTAATTTTAAAGCTACAAAAAATTAACATTTTCGAATTCTATGTCAATGATATAGGCGAACCCTAGTTCCGATAACATAGTTGTTATAAAACTGTTAAAATCACTGATCTTCATTACCTATAATATTATATAGAGGCTATGTGCTATGAGTAACAAAACAAATGATATTCTTGTGCCAACAATATATGAAATTAAAAACAAGCTATTTAAAGAAAAAATGCCGCCACATAACAATTTTGACAACCCATAAGTCGGCATAATGGCAAATTTTGAAATAATTTTACTTTAAAAAAAAATTTTTTTTTTTTTCAACATTAAAGAAGTTTAATGTCATCTTGTCGAATATATTGACCTTCTAGGGTCCGCCTTAATCTTTTAATTTGCATATTGAATATTCCGTACTACTCACGGACGCTTACGACACGCGGAGCCTAACGAAATTGCCAGGAACGTATCGCCTCGGTGTATCAAATTGTATTATTAATTACAGCCTTGCAATGGCATAATTTATTTTCAGAAAAGAACTAGTCATCATTTACATCTATCCTAATTGCAGCTTTAAACGCTACTTCTATTTAATTACATTTTTAGCACAAAATAAAAAAACTATTTTTATTACCGGTTTTGCAAGATGAAGTGCGACAAGTGTGGCGGTTAACAATCAAATGATGGCAAATGACAAATAGAGCCGCCCTGATACTCATATTTGTACAAATAAATGATTTTTTTTTCCTTGTGTTACTTTAAATTTACTTTAATCGTTATAAATAACAAATGTGCTATTTTTGTCAATTCTAGTACATTTTATATTTTTCTGCGCTGAGCTTTATTTGAGCTGGTATATTCTTCAAAATACAATTTCAATACATGTTATCAACGATATAAAATCACTAAGAGTACAGAGATTCATAACAAATTCAATTAACTTGCAATTAATTACGTGGTTTGTATATCTATTACATTATTTGATTTTCTTTTGCCAGACATGTCACAGTCCTTCTTATAAAACCAGGGTTAATATGCGGTAATTAAGAAATGGATGATTGATGGTTCGTAACAAAACTATTAGTCATTGTTAGACATTGTTTATACAGCTTTTTTTTTACTATTATACAAATAATGTCTGATTCATGAGAAAATGTCCACAATGTTGTCAAAGTATGATTGCAGGGTTGTATCAAAATCTATAATATGCATGGATTAAGGCATGGCATTATGGTGTATAAAGATACGACGAAATGGTGGCATGAAAAAATGCTTTCGATCCAGTTTCTGTCACCAGTATCGAAAAATAATCATCTGTCATAAATATATTTTTTATTACTATTACAAAATTTAAATTGTTGTAAGTCTTCATCAGATTACTTACAGTTTAAAAATATCTTACCCTTTGTTTTCGTCAAAATTAGGCAACTGCGATTTATTATGTATTTTTTTTTTATATCTGTAATCACAGCGTTTCGCATTATGGACATCTAATTATGAATCAGAGCATAGTTTTATAATTAATTAAGACATTTGGTTTGGAAATTTGGTTTCGATTTATGACGACTAGCAAATTTCTTATATTTATTAATTTTTATTTTTTTTAAAAGTAGCTGGATTGGGCATTATTTTCGAGAATTTGGAAAAGGGACAGTTCATTTGTCCATCATACGCAATTTAACATCAATTTCTTCATCTTCATAAACGGCCTATACTTACAGTACTCAATTAATTCAGCCCTCGGCAAATAGCCATAACATTTTTTATTAGGCTATAGCTTCCAGCTACTTTTGGATGTCTGTATACCGCTAATAATTGCCTGAATCGCCACGTCTTAGTAACATTTATATTTTACTCGTCCAGAAGTTTGACAGTAATGTATTTTTATAAGGCGATATATAAATATCCATTCCTGTGAAGACCTCGGTATAGGCATACGTGCGTGTATCCGACCTCAACTGAAAATGATTTCGCGCGTGCCCTTTGATCGACCACATCTGAATTTCATTTTTATAAATGCGCATAGATTTAGTAAATGTTACCAAACGATTTTAAAGCCAAGTGAAATTTTTTTAAAACATAGATGCCTGTAACAGAATAAGGTGGTCCTTCAAACGAAATATTTTTGAGGCTTTCTTCCAGTTACGTCTGACGTAAGTACTCGATTGAGGGACCTCACTCTTCTTGGTTTTTCTTCTTAATGCGAGAAAGTTTGGTATTTAAAAATTTTTTACTAAAAGTTGAAATTTATAGTTTACTAGCTGACCCGGCGAACTTCGTACCGCCTTAGCGTAGCAATGATGCACTACTTTATTTTGTATAGCTGACCTATC
>DWQK01004239.1:0-10644 GCA_018231225.1 Noctuana stator
TGTTGGCGAACCCACCAGAGCCTCCAAAGATCAACTGGACGCTCTACAAGCAGACTGTCCCCATCCCCGGAATGGTAGACAACTTCCAAAAGCAATACGAGGCGCTGAAAATTCCCTACCCTGCTGACACGTTGACATCCAAGATTGACGCCCAGTGGGCCGAGATTAAGAGAGGCATCGAACAGTTTATTCAGGAGTCCAATGCAAACATTGCATCGTAAGTCTTACTTTGCTTCTAATAAGAATATGTCCCTGTTAAAAAGGTGTCTTCAACCCTTTTTATGTCCTACTGCTGGGCACGGGTCTCTCCCCTCAACCGGGGAAGGCCTGGAGATACTCCACCATGCAGCTCCAATGCGGATTGGTAGAGAAAATGGGTGGTTAAAAAGGTACTAATAGGTAACGTCTGATTAGTGCTTAAATTGGTTAGCTTCACTAGCCTGACTCCTTATAAATAATTTTTCAGTGCCTGGAAAATCTATCCAATATTATATATTATTTAACACATCAAAAAATAACGAAAGAAAACTCCTTTTAAATTACCAAGACCAATATACAAGCTTTCTCCAGCTGTACATAATTTACTTCAAATTTCTGAAACATCCATAATAATATGTACTTTTCATGTATAGAAAAGTGGTAGTAATGAAATTATACTATAAATACAGAATGTATAATTATACTTATCACTTACTATAGGCATCCTATGTTCAACAGACTAAAAATGTTGAAGTCACTTGTTTTCATAACATTATTATTTTATATAATATAACATTTTATCCAGATATGAAAAGGAAATCAGTGCAATCCAGGCTCTGCTTCCATATGACCAGATGACCATGGAAGACTTCAAGGATGCTCACCCAGAGCTGGCTATTGACCTCATCAACAAGCCAACATTCTGGCCACACAACCCAGAGGAGCAGCTCGACTATGTCGACCCAGAGAAGTCTGCTCAACCAGCAGCTCATTAAACATTTGTCACTGCTTCATTTCAAAATGGTTACAGATTATACTATCATTAATTCTCCATCCCAAATGCATAGTTTGTCTTTGTGATCTTGAAGCAATGTAAATGTGGATATGTTTAATTTATAATGTAGAAATAAAATCAAGTCACATCACACTTGTTTTATTTCCATCCTACTTTATATAAATTATCATTAGCATAATAATTTATATGTTGTTATTATATGGATAACCTTCTAAAAAGCCTTAACACAGACTATAAAACTACTACACTATAACACTATAAAATGTAACTGGGGGTAACAGTTCAAAATTAAAAAGAAAACACAAAAAATAAATATGTTATTTTCCTTTATTTTACTTAATTGCACAAGTACAATACAAAGTCAAACTTGGTAAGGGAATGTTATTTAACTGTTTGAGATTTACTTAGGATTATATTCAATGACACTATGCTTACAAAAGAGGTTTGTGCAATAAACATTTTAAAAAAGTGATTAGCCTACTGTAGGGTTAGATACAGAAAAGTTTTGGGTAGAGGCTTATTTGAGACATAGTCTAAAATTTATCTCTAATATCTGGTACTAAGACATGTGTATGAAATAATATGTAAATCCAGCCAGTAACACGCTATTTAAATACAGTCACCGTGGGAAATGTAATATGAGCGTACTATCTACAATAAACTGGCTGCATCACTGTACAGATATGCCTCATTTCACAGTAAAGTTTACTACACATTTGCTAAAAGCCCGTAATCTTTTTATCACATAATATATAGGTAATTTGTATTCTTTCAATTATAAATCAATTCAAAACCCATATTGTTCTATCGCTTACATTCAAAGTAAAAATAGTTAAAGTAATGTCAGAACGTTATTACAAACATTCCCAATTTAACATAACAATTTCAGTTCGCAAACATATTAATAGCAGTGTAATTAAAATTTTTACTTAGATATTAAGCTCCATAAATTTGCCTTGAAATGTAATTAGAAGTAAAACATTTGAAGACCCCAATTATGTTATAAGTGACAACAATAACTGTATAATATAAATCCGAGATTACAGAGTAGATACAATTGTATACTCGACCAAATAGATCACCATACATGGGTACACTGTGATAATTCGGGCAAAACTTAAAACGATACCATTGTATTAAAATTATGCTATTAGCTGGCCAAGTTATTTAGTAGGTGGGGGTGGCTGGGAGTACATGTTGTAGTAGCTAGTGGGAATGGAGGCATTGGCGTTCTGGTTGAAGTTCTGATTCGGAGTGAAACTGGAAGAATTCCCCTGGAAGCCCCCGCGTCCCCCACGCGCCCCTCGGCCGCGACTGAAGGAGTTCTCGCGGCTAAAACTACCTCCCTCCCGGTTTTGGAAATTCGATCTCGTGTTGAAACCAGAGCCTTGGTTAAAGCCGTTCGACGAGTTGTCGTCCCAGCGGGATGCTGTGAAGTAAAGACAAATATAATTAATACCAACCGTAATAAACACCTAGATAATGCACCTATAATATGGATGAAGATGATATTGTTGAAGATGTTCTTGATGATGACGACGTTGTCGTTCATGATGTTATTAATGATGATGTTGTTAATGGTGTTATTAATGATGATGTTAATGATGGTATTAATGATGTTGTTGTTAATGATGTTATTAATGATGATGTTGTTAATGATGTTATTAATGATGATGTTGTTAATGATATTATTGATGATGACATTGTTGATGTCGATAATAATACAACAGAAGAGGCACTCACATCGCTGCTCACTCCCGAAGCGTGCGCCGCGTCCCCGACCGCGGCCGCGCCCGCGCTCCGGTCGCCCCGAGCTGTCATCGCGCTCGCGGTAACGACCGCGATCTGAACACACAATCACACAATCAAAACGTGCTGGGTTCGAATCACAGCGAGTAAACATTTAAATGACAAAAGGTCAATCTCAAAATGTATGTTTTGCAAAGAGATTCAAAAAGAAATCTCGATGAAGTTAAAACAAACAAAAAAACACGTAATCATGACTTCAAATTAATAATTTAATGCAACTTACTATATTTCCCCTTGAATCCCATACCGCATTGCGCCAATTCCATGAGTTTCGGGTTTACCACTTGATTGGCTTCTTGCAACACTGACATTAGATCTCTGGCCTAAAAAATCAACACATTAATATTTAGTTTATCAATAATTAATAACATTATAATTACTATAATTATTATAGTTTAACTTGACCCAATGATTTAAATTACTTGTCATTTTGACCAAATTAACTTTTAAAAGCGACTCTATGCTTGCCGTAAGTGTGACAGAGAGCGTAACAGAGTACGTCCTGTTTCCACATGTTGTTCCTACTCACCTTCGCGGAGTTATTGGGCGTGAAGAGAGTGTAAGCGGTGCCGGTGTTCTGCGAGCGACCGGTGCGCCCGATGCGGTGCACGTAATCCTCAGAATTGTTCGGATAGTCATAGTTTATCACAAATTTCACGTCTTCCACGTCTGCGCCGGAGATAATAAACATTAAGCTCTAGTAATGCCACTGGATGCCACTGCAGCGCGTTTAAAACGAATACATAAATAGAGAAGTGATGATAATATAGAGAAAAGAACTGAGAAATACAAAGGAGAATGGGAATATGAAAAAGATTAGTATTATATAATGAAGCACAGATGACATATTAAAATAGTAAACAATGATAAAAACGCTGCAGTGGCGTGTAGCCAACAACACCAAACCATAGTTAAATTGATCAAAACCCGGTACTCCGCTATAGAACGAAATTTTGTATGTACATAAAGTAATTAAAATGTAACCAACCAAACGCTAAGTACAATAAAAAAGTTATTCAAATATATGAAATTTCGAATGAGGAAAGAATCGTTTGAACAATTTTATACCAAGAAGGGTACCTTGCGGGACGCCTCATAATGGATTAACTATTAAAAAAACTTGCATTTAATAAACATAATATAGGAAAAACACTAAATGGATAAAACATTACTTTAACAAACATGATTATGTCTTAGAAGTTATTTATGAAATAAAATGTAATTGAAATTATACACAATCAAAAGCCTTGGACAGATCAAGTAAGTATCAAGGATTATTCCCTCAAATTCGAAATGTCGACATATTTACCTTGTCAATCACACGGAGAACTTCGTAGACTTCTGGAAATAACTGTATTTTGCCCATCAGTGGATCCGGAGTGTTGTAGGCCAAGAGTCGATCGGTGTGCTGACTTTATCAACATCCTCATATACAACCTTTGACGCTTCTATATCGTCTTACACAGTTAATTGGTCAGGTGGCGTAGGGCACTTTAGCATTGTTCGTTAAATCTCACATGACAGTTAACCAAGCATTTATTGCTCTGTTTCAATTTGGTCTTGATAATTTAAGCGAACAGTTGTCTGGGAATATTATTTGTCGTTATGTTTTCTATTGCTTTTACGTCTAATTCTAATGAAGGTATTTTTGATAGTAAAAGTATAATTTTGAGTATTAGCATAATCAATAAAAATAATAAAACGTCGCCAATTGTCAAGACCGCCATCGTTTTTATCTCAATTTTACTGCAACCACGCGCAATACCAATATTTATAGAGGCAGCATGCTTATTCGGACAGTGTGCGCTGACAGTGAATATAATGCTGTCATTAATATCTTTTATAAATTAATGATTTCCATTAGAATCACCGAAATTCGATTGTGATTCTGTTACATTATTGTGATCACTATAGTTAACTGTGAAGTCAGCAACACACCGCTTGTTTAGCCTTTGTCTCTGCACGCATGCGCCTCTGAAATAAAACAATTGAGAATAATGCTGAGTCAGTCATGGAAATTTGTTTTTATTTAATGGACTATGATTCTTGAACGCACCGACTGAATTTGAGCAAATAGTTTAAAGTAAGAAAAATTGCGTAAAATTCATCAATCACTGCGGTCAGTATCACTTAGCCCCGTGAACATTTCTAAATGGCATTATTGAACCATTGCTGTGCTCGTACTTTGATATAGGTATCTATGTTCCAATATTCACTGATATACTATAGTAAAGTATGACAATACGTCAATTTAGAAATGAAGATATAACAGAATAACCTAAATAGGGATTATGGATTTGTTTATTAGATTTGTTATTTAGTTGTTTTAAATACTCAGGATTACGATGTCCAAATATTGTAAGTGTGAAAATTCAAGATAAATAAAAAACATTTAGCAATACTAATGATTTTTTTTAGTTTCGATTTTGGAGAACGCAAATGTTTCGCTATTTGTTATAAAGAATTAGTTCAGCCCTTCGACACCTTACATAATTACGTAAAATGACTTTGTTTTGAAACTCCCTAAAAAATTCTGTGAATACTGGAACTCTTCATTAATCAGGTACCCACCATGAAGCAAATAAGGAGTTCCTTCGTAATGAAACGAGAGACGAAAACATAATGCATAATGGTGTCCCGCAGGGTAGTACACTTGGCCCCCAATTATTTAGTATTGTAAAAGTTAATTTTCACTTAGCAATGGTGTCAAATACCTCCGCTACGCTCCTGACACATCTCTTTGACCTGTAGAACACCCCGGTTCAGCAGTGCGAGACAATTTTTAAATTGCATTTTTCAAATTTCATACTTTATACTCGCAGCTGCTTTTTCCATAATCTTTTGTTTGATGCCTTCTTTATTAATTGTAATATTTTGAAATATTTGCAAACCTCGACCAACCTGTCTTTGTTATTACAGAAGAGGTAATTTTATGAGTGAAGCATGACACAAGTTCACATATATTTCAAAACAGTTTCTATTATATTCCATATGGCGGGAACATTATCACCACCTCAAGTTTCATTTTACGTTACAACGAATTAGTCATTGACTGCGGTGGCACAAACATAAGATAGATAACTTCTGGGCAAGTACAGTGATAAATATATTTCTAAATGACTAGCTATTGGCAATGCCATGAGAATACGGTTTTACACATTTCTATTGGAATATTTTGGGACTCTCATATAAGCATTTTTTTTGTATTGATATGCTCATTTTCATGCTGATAAAATAGTTCAATCTCAAACCTGTCTGATTCAACGGAATCTGTATATTAAATACAATTTGGATTAAACCAGATAATTCTGTGAAATTATACTTTACTGGCTAAATGACAATATTCAAACATGAATCAAACAGGTTATTCATCTCTGTCATTCATATTTGTCTTAAAACTAGTTAATTTATTAATTTTTCTTTATTGATTTACTGAGTTCAAAAAATTAAATTTAGTATTTACCTAACAGAAACTGCTTATATTTTGCAGCTATTGAAAAATAAATAATCCCTTTCATTTTGCAAAGACCTTGTAAAAGTTTTTTATCAGATCCATTTTCATCAATTTTAGTTCCCCTTTTTCTTGTTTAGTTAAAGCCGAACCTTCGCTCAGAATGACCCAGAATGTCTTTAAAATTTTGATGGCTTCGTAAATTTCCGTTCTTATCTAGCACCCCTTTTGTTTATTGTTTAGTTACTTACCCAATCCTCTAGCAGCGACATCGGTGGCGACGAGAATACCGCCTCGACTCTGACGGAACTGGTTGAGGACGTAGTCACGGTCCTGTTGGTTCTTGTCGCCGTGGATGGACAGGGCCCGCCAGCCCGCCCGTTGGATAGTGCGGGTTATCTCGTCAACCTGAATATTCACTTTTGATATCATTACCACTCATCACCTTCAAGCATGGAAGGCACTTAGAATTAACATAAATAAATCTCAGTGTAGACATACAATATTCCTATATTTCCTATATTATTGTAGGTCCATTTTTCTTTGCTTCATTGCCTTAAAATTCATTATTGACCATTGATTTTTTTTAAATAAAATCACAATTTCAACAACAGTAAAACATGTTAGTGTGTTAAAATGTTGCTTTTAAGTGAAGTTAAATATCACGAGGAAACGTGCATGCCTGAGAGTTAAAGTTTCCATAAAGTTCTCAAACGACATGTGAAGTTTACCAACCTACACTTGGCGATGGACCATTTCTTAAATCCAACCCATATTTGAAAGGAGACCCATGCCGGAGCAGTGAAACTGTCAATGGTTGATGATGATGAGGTAGCAAGTTTAAGTGAATGCTCATAATCTTTAGTAAAAACATTTTTACATAAAAGTTACCTTCCGCTTGGTCTCGGCAAAGATGATGGTCTTAGTCTCCTCCTCGGAGGCAATCTCGGACAGCAATGTTAGCAACTTGTCATTCTTCTCCCACTCCTCACACACGTCGACTATCTGCAGAATGTTGTGGTTGGCAGACAGAGATAAGGAACCAATGTTGATCTGTATGTAGTCGTGGAGGAACTCCTCTGCAAGATTTTGGACTTCTTTTGGCCAGGTTGCGGACCACATGAGGACCTGGGTAAAATATTAGAAATCAGTTGCTAGAAAGGTATTTTAGGCAATGCCAGGGGAGTTGGAAATGCTGGCTTTGAACGAAAGCTCTTTAAATAAACGCCTTTTCTAAACAACACTATTAAATGAAATTTATTCCTTGCAAGAATGCAGATAGGACATATAAGCCGTTCATAAGAATACAAGTAAAAATCCTTTAGATTATATTTTATGTATTCATAAAATATCATATTCCAGTGGTAAATCTTCAGCAGAAAATACGAAAAAAGCATTTATTTAATCTGCTTACCTGTCTGTCTGGCCGAATTTGTTCTATAATCTTTCTGATTTGGGGTTCAAAACCCATATCTAACATTCTGTCTGCTTCGTCCAAAACCAGGTATGTGCAACGACGCAGATTAGTTGTATCTGTGGAAAAAAAAATCAATTGCATTAAGTATACGACTTTTACTTACCCATGTATATTACTCAGTCACGTCAATCATTTACAAGTGACGTTTAAATTTTAATTAATATTTTAATGTAAACCTTTTTAATAAATTTGTATGTAAATGAAAATTTGCACACCATCAACATGGTAAATTGTGAATTGTACTGGACTAAAAAACCGAACATCCTATGTAACAATTTTTGCAAATAAAATATTCCATTCTATTCTATCCACACTACAATGCAGCAATAATTGCAATAAAATGGAAAAATTGGAATCTCCTTCTTTCTCCTTCCTTTTTCAAACTGTCAGTGTCAAACACCTGTCAAAGTTTTAAAGCCAACTTACCCTTCTCAAGGAAGTCAATAAGCCTGCCAGGCGTAGCAATTACGATTTCCACACCCCGCTCTAAGCATCTTCCCTGCGGTCCCTTCGGTGCACCGCCAAAGATGCATGTGTTCCGCACTTGAACACTTTGTCCGAAATCATTTGCCACCTGCAAGGCATATTGAGAATTAACGAAAACAATAAGACAAGTAAGAAGTAGATATATCTACGGTCTGCCCTCCCTAAAATTAATAAGAAATGAGAACAAAGCTTGCAAACCAACACGCAAAATATATGTTGTGAAAATGTACTGTTTTAATTATTGTGTAATTATATTATAAGGGATACTGGGAAAATAAGAGATGGGATTTATATAAATTCAGTCAGGAGTTAAGTTTTCAGTCATTTTCAGAGCACTATTGTTAAATATTCATTGAATGAAAGTACATAATATTAATTTGCCAAATACTATAAAATACAGGTTCGGACTAAGTCTTTATATACTTTTAATGAGCAAATCAACACCTTCAAACATTCTATATGAAAAATAAAACATATTATGAAGTCGTAAATTAGCAAGTCAGTCAGACAATTTTAGAAATTGTTTAATGGTTACTTAAATTTTTATTTTCAATAATACTCAAAAGTGTCCATATCCTTATGAATTATGTAATAAAGAAAGTGCTACAATCATTTACAAGATGCTAATAAGTACTACAAGAATATTCAAACATACTGATATTCTAAAAGAAAAAAAGCATAGGCATAATCAACAAGGTACAAAGAAATAGTAGAGTAATAAGTGCCAACAAAAAGTATTAAGGTTACGTTCAGAAACCTTACCCTAGACATTTAAAAAATTTGGAATTTTGACTTTTCACATTTCAAAAATAGGCCCTAAAAGTTGATATGAAAGAGATGGGTTCACATCCCAATGCGGTTTTCGAACATAGCCTGATTGTGACAAGCTAAATTCTACAATTATTCAAATATAAAGTTACAATGTCGCAGTTGTTTTGATCCCTGTTCATCCCGGCCGGCACTCCGTTCATGGCTAGCAGGGTCTTGAGAGCACAATGAAAAATAAACAATTGTGTTTTATTCTGTTTTCAAAATGTTACTTTTTTTAATTCCTCCACTTTTATGGATCTTAACTAAATAGGCATACAGCCAAATCATTTTATGAGAATGTAAGGACTTATGCATTCTAATCTTGGTTTTGTCAAGGACAATCAGGCTAAAGATATTCTTAGGTGTAACTTAATATTACATTTAACAATTAAGCAGCCAATAAATCTACAGCTGAAGTACAAAGACATATAGCATTAAGCTTATAATTATGATTGTATTCAATTTAATTTTTCTTCATTCCGTTAAATAAACATTATCCATAAAAATTTCATTATATTTAATTGCATGTCCAAGTTACTAAATTGTTAGTCAGCATTATCAACAGATATTGCCACATAAGTGTTTAGACTTATAAGCACAATTGTTTAATACAAGTATACACTTCATATTGCCTATCTTGTATTTTTTTAGTAATAGAATTTATATAGAGCGATGTCGGATGATTATTTCATTTTATTGAGCAATAACTATAACCTAACTTTAATTGTTTTAACGGCGACTTAAAATTCTGCTTCAACTGGCCTATAGGCATGAGTGAGACAAATATGTGACAACTCTAAGGCAATTTACTGTTAATTATTATCACAAGATGCCTCATTAAAGGTTATCCTAACTGTTGCACAACCTAAGCTTTAGGCTTTTAATTGTATTATAAATTGACTGGTTTTTTGAAAGTAGGTTAATAATTCAATGAATAATAAAATTAACTGCTCACCTGCTGAATTTGTTGAGCAAGTTCCCTAGTGGGAGCCAGTACAAGAACAATTGGTCCCTCGTCTCTCAGCAGCCTGGGTTGGTTAATAATATGTACAATAGCGGGTAAGATGTATGCTAATGTCTTTCCAGAGCCAGTCTGCGCTATCCCCACCATATCTCGCCCTGACAGAGCAATAGGCCAGCCTTGAGCTTGAATTGGGGTAGGATGCGGGAATCCCTGCTTCAGAATCTCTTTCATAGCGTAATCTGGGAAACCTCCTTCATCAAAGTACATGCTCGGAGCTGGCACGTCTCGTCCCTTCACTGTTATCTGGTGTTCACTGCGATAAGCCTCCACTTCAGCCATAGAACGATTTTGCACTTTTGGATGGGGCACATAGAAGTTCTTTTGGAATGGCGTAAGTTGTATACCGTCCCAGCGGATCTTGCGGAGGTTTTCGCCGGGTTGGTCGTTCTTGAAGTTGCTTCGGAAGTCGTCGCGGGATCCGCCGCCGCCGCGAGAGAAGCCTCGGCCGCCTCGACCGCTGAACCGGGTACTCCGCTCTTGAGAGCGATCGCCCGATCTCCCACCGCGGGATCCGCCGCTACTCACTCCTCGACCCCTCGAACCACCTCGTCCGCGACCTCCACGCCTGTCGTCATACCTACATCACCTCAGTT
>DWQK01004240.1:0-10644 GCA_018231225.1 Noctuana stator
CGACTTCCTTGCATCTTATCTGTCACTCGGGCCAAACTTACCAACGTGTAGTGTAAAAATCCAAAGTTACACTTTGAACCTTTTCCTTAAAATAAACCATTCATTTCAAAATATATATTATTATAGTATTATATTTTATAGATAGATTCGTTGATTCAACATGGTGTTGTTTTTTGAACTTATTATAGTCTTTGGTTTACTGCTAGCTTTACTCATATTTTTTCCGAATAGTGTATGGTAGAGGAGCGTGTTTAATGTACTATGTGGTGTATGTATATACGTATGTACTCTGTGGGTGAGATCCTTGAGTGCTCTGTGCATTGTTTCTATTATCTATGGATTCGCTTGCATTCGCGTTGTTAGCGAATTTCGTTTGTATAGTATTTTTGTCATCTTTTATTTCAGAATACTAAAAGGACTAGTCACAAAATGGATTTATTAAGCATCTTAATAACCCATCCTTGAGTTTGGTACCCAGTAAGTCCATCGCAATCCTTTGCGGTAAGTTTTTATTAAGATTACTTCGTTCGGATTCTACTTGTCGTTCACTATGGCGGTCTGATTACATTAATTTTGTTTAGAAGTTGTAAGTTTTATTAAAAATTTATTGTTTCTTATTCTGAGCATCTCATCTCATGTGCATTTGTGTCTCAAATGTTTTAGATGGACGTACCAGACGAGAGCGTTTTGGACGTAGATTTATTAGCAGACGATGGTTCTGAGGAAGAATGCGAAGCCCCGCCGTCTTCAGGTAATGTTCATTTACATGTATTTTTGAGTTAACATAATGTGTTTATTACAATTATTCTTAATGAGCAATTTGTTACTTTAATGTTGCAATAAATAAATGTTAATTAATATTTGTTAACAATTAAGTTACAATGGTTACAACCATACCCAATGCTAATTTTACTGAAAAGTAGAAGATTATCGGTCAGTTTTCCTTAGATTTGAGTTAGTTGAATTTTTTTATTGTAAAATTATTCCTAGACTACCTATGTTAAAACTTCTTCGCAAGAATCCTGAGATAATTATTAGGTATATCATCAATTATTTTAAAGTGACTTTATATTTTAAAGTAATTAAAAAGTTTTGTATGATTTGAATATACTTATGTTGTTCTGTATATAAGAGATCATTGCAGTCATCAATTAGACTGATCTATTTAGCATTACCTGTATCTAAGCTAGTACATTAGTCCCTGTCTCTTAAAATAATATAACAGCACTAAATTTTAAACAAACAAACAGAAACAATAATTATCTATTTTAAAAGCAGTCTACATAAATTTGTTTTGAAAAAACGAAATTTATAAATTAAAATTAAATAAATACTATTTGTAACATGATAAAAACTTGAAATACTTGAAATATTGAACTGCTCTCTCTAATTAAAAATGTTGTACTTATACATTCAGGCAAAAGTAAACAAAGTTGGTATTCAGTACTTTTAAATATTTACTACAGTTGATTTGTGATAATTTTTCAGTTTCTGTCTAATCTACATAGTATTTGCAGATTTTTATGCAGGGCCGGCATCAACACCAACATCTTGTGCTTCATCACCTCGGGGTGAAGAGCCTGCCTCACCTCATGGAGCCATCTCGCAGCCTGCATTCTTCCATCACCAACCATATGCCAGGCCATTTTTCACATCTGGCAGGCGAGGTCCAGGCAGACCAAGGAAAGAAGGCGCTAAGTTAGCACGTGAAGGGAAAATTGTCAGAAGGTAAAATTATAACAACCTTATTTATTCATTTAAGGTCTCGTAAATTTTAACCACATTATATTACTTACAAATGTTTATTTAAATATATATTTTTTATATTTGTTATATTCACTGTTATCTATCCAATCGCACCATTTCTAAAAAAACCCCTAAGCAGAGTTGCTTAGGGGTTTTTTTAGACATGCAATGTATGAGTAGACAATGCATGAGTATGCATTAATATACATGGCAATAATTTATTTGTACAGATATAGAAGTAATCCTGGGTCTCTAAGAGGAGCTAAAAGACATCGCGGCAGCCGGGATGATGCTCTTGATGATATGATGGATGAAGATGATTTTACTATGCCTGCACCAGAGGAACCACCCTATATGCCAGAAAAATGGTATCACAAAATCTCTCTATTAGTCCTTTCTTATGTTAGGATACTTAATTGTTAGAGATGGTACTTTAGTTTCATACTAAAAAACAGAAATTTAATATTTTTTGTTGCTATTTACTGTAAGGACTCACGGCCGAAAATGGGCCTTACAGTTTTAATTGTTTTGTAGAAAAAACTAAGGATTATTTTTATTCCAGGCCTGGGAAAGTCTGTGCCTTATGTAATCTTAGTGAGCGCAGTCAATTAGGGCAGGGAGAAATGAGACAGTTTTCTTGTAACATAGAAGGCGAGGGTGGCTCAACACCAGTTGTGACTAACTCTGGTAGTACCACTCCCACAAGTGTGACCACTCCAAGTACTCCCACAATGCCAGTACCACCAGGCTTGGCATCTCCACCACCAGAGCTCGTAGATGCCAACCAAACCAATCAAACATCAATGCCTTTAAGCAGACGCCAGAAAGCTTTCAACAAATGCAAGTAAGTAATATTTTAGTTTATAACCCTTTGTTTAACACTTAGTTTAAGATGTTTACAAGAAAGTCAAATAAATACGTAAATATTAATGTAGTGTCTTTGATTGTGCAGGACTCCTCTCTACAATATGGAGCATACTGATGAGCTATCTATAATTGGACATGTTGAGTCTATAGAACTCCCCAGTGTTGTGAGCTCGAGATTGTTTTATGTTCACCGTTATTGCCTTGAGTTTAGTCCACCTTTTCAAGATCAGGTGGCATTGGGTTCTACTGAAGAAGATAAAGAACAGCTTGAAGAAGCCAGAGTTAGAGGCATTGTCACAATTGCATTGTCTAGGAAGTGCTTCTTTTGTCAAAGGCATGGTGCGAGCATACACTGCAAGGTATCATTATGTTGTCAAAAAATTAATTATCAGGGATGGGTATTGCTTGGAAAGAAAATTACATTGAAAATATTAATATTATAACTTGCTTCATTCCTTTTTCTACTTTCTTGATTACTTTAAATGACTAAATTTTTATTTACAGATGAGTTGCAGTAAATATTTTCATCTCCCATGTGTATTAGCATCTGGTGGCTTTATTGATTTTCAAACAAAATCATCTTTCTGCAAAGATCATTTGTACCAAGTGCCACTTATATGTGAGTAGTGTATGAATGTTGAATACATTTTGTTCTTATTCAAGGCTTTTGTTTAAGGATATTTTAACATAATGTATTTTGTATATAGGTGCAGCAGATACTGAATGTAGGACATGCAGAACGATTGGCGATATAGCTAATCTGATGACTTGTGTAATATGTGGTGCTCACTACCATGGGACGTGTGTTGGACTTGCACAGTTGCCAGGTTTGTGATAATATTGTTACTATTTTTTTTAAATTTTATTCATAGTCTATTTATCATCATAAACCTGAAGCTGAAGTTTTTTCTACAGTATGATGCTGATGCTGGTTAGTGATAATAGCAAATCTATGACAATGACATCTATGCTAATATAAAAAAGTTCTAAAATTAAGTAGAGTTTTGAATTTGAGCAGGCGTACGCGCGGGGTGGGCGTGCCGCTTGTGCCGCGTGTGCCAGGTGTGCCGCGGCGAGTGCGCGGGCGGCTCGCCGGCCGACGCGCGCGCCGTCGCCTGCGAGCACTGCGACAAGCTCTACCACGCCACCTGCCTGCGCCCCGTAATGGCCACCGTGCCCAAGTACGGCTGGAAGTGCAAGGTTACCATTACATTATATAAAAAATAGTAATAACGCTTCACGCTCATTGCACCACATTAGGACCCTGTTGTGGGTACGTGTCTCGGTGGGAGCGAAAGGGATGCTACTCATCAGAGGCTAGACAAGCTACAAACTTTTCTGCAAAGAAAAATTAAGTATTAAATTTTTAGTGAGACCCAATTTATTTCTTCGTGCAGCGATGCGACAAAAATTAATATAATAATGATAAGAATTAGACACGTCACCAACAGAAAAATAGTAATAAAGTGTTCCAAGTCACAAGGTAAAATGTTATTTCTAAAAAAAATTACAATTATACAAATAAATAAATCAATGACACAGTTAACTAGATATTATCATAGATCATAGAGATAGAGATAGAGGTCCTGTTGTTAATATTGAGTTGTGTGGTGGTACAGTGCTGCCGCGTGTGCTCGGACTGCGGCGCGCGGTCGCCGGGCGCGGGCCCGTCGTCGCGCTGGCACGCGCACTACACGGTGTGCGACTCGTGCTACCAGCAGCGCAACAAGGGCTCCTGCTGCCCGCTCTGCAACCGCGCCTACCGCGCCGCCGCCAACCGCGACATGATACGCTGCATCTCCTGCCGCAGGTCCACTCTTCTCTCTTCTCCCTTCTCTCTTCTCACACTCTTCAACATTCCCTTCACCTGGTCTACAATATTCTTGTACTCTATTGTAAAATCGCACATTATAAACTAATCAATTAATGCCTCCTAAATATTCCAATATGTTAAACTAAAGTTGATGTTTTTAGGTATGTCCATGGATTATGCGATCCTGATGCAGATCCTCAACAGTACAAACTAAAGAAAGAACAGAATCCAACATATGAATATAGTTGTCCCATGTGCAAAGCCCATATGCAATTGGCTGGCTCTAAATCTACATGTAAGTATGTTTTTAACAATCATTTGTTCTTCTACACGCAGTGAGACTATTAGAGTTCTGTATATCGTTTAATGTACCCTACACTTCTTTGTATTTTTTTACTATATTTCTATGTAGAGAGGGACATTGCTTAACTTGTAAAATCGCATGGGATTCACACAACAGGTGGAGCTGTGCGCGCAATGTATTTGATTCATTTGTTAATAAGACTTTTTGTTATTAGCCTTTGAAGATGATAATATGGCATCAACATCACAAGATTCATCATTTGGTGATGAGAATTCTCAACATGAACAAGATCCTCTTGCAATAGAATCTAAGGTATGTTTCATACTTGCTTAAAATTGTAGAAATTTGTGATAAAGTTTAATATCTACTTACTTCAATAACACTTACTAATTTGTAATAACTTTCCATACAGCCTGATGTCGGTCTAGGCAAAGGAAAACCTTTCACAGTGTCTTCAAAAGTTGCCAAGAAGAAAATAGGTGGTTACAAGTTGAAAGGTGGCTTTCCTCCCACTGGCAAACTGGGCTTCCAGAAGCGGCAGCGTTCAGTACTCGAATTCGGCCGAAAGAGAGGCTCAAAGCCTAAGATGAGAGGAGTGTTTGGAGTTCCTGGGTTAGGTCTTCAGAGACCACAAGCTCCAGATAACAAAACAGCAGAGGATGATCCAGGTTAATGTGCAAATAAAATAAAAATTCAGCATAATTTGTCTATTTATAAGACATTTAAAGATTAACATTTTTTGTTTTAGGCATGGAGAATAAGCTTGTTCTGTGTTCAAGCAAAGACAAGTTTCTTTTAACTCAAGATTTGTGTGTGATGTGTGGGGCAGTTGGGACGGACTCTGAAGGGTGTTTGATAGCATGTGCTCAGTGTGGACAGACTTACCATCCTTATTGTGTTAATATAAAGGTAAAATTGTAAAAAAAATAGTATGAGTAACTTTTTTTTTCACAAATTTTATTTAAAATAACAGTGTGACATTTAGGATTGTGATAAAACATATTATAACTAATTGAAACGTACTATTGAGATAAGTATTCAATATTATTTTTCCATATGGTGTCGCCACATTTATCTTAGCCTTAACATTCTTAAATTTGTGTAAAGATTGATGTTAAACTGTATAGAAGTAATAAAGTGTATCGTAATGGTGCAGGTGTCGGCAGTGATCGTGTCGTTGGGCTGGCGGTGCCTGGAGTGCACGGTGTGCGAGGGCTGCGGGTCCCGCGGCGACGAGCCGCTGCTGGTGCTGTGCGACGACTGCGACACGGCGTGGCACACGTACTGCGCGCGGCCCGCGCTGGCCGAGGTGCCGCGCGGCGCGTGGCGCTGCGAGCGCTGCCGCCGCTGCCTCGTGTGCGGCACCACCGACACGCCGCTCTGGTGCGACAACTACACCGGTACGCTCCTCAGTGTTGCCACTGATCATTTATGGGGCTCCGTACACAACAAAAAAAATGCCTTATCTAAAATTTGGGATTTGACCCAAAAAAGGTCATTACCATCCCACATTGTCTAAAATTATGGTTGTAGTTTTATTCTTTACTTAAGAATTAAAGCGTGACGTGCAAATATGTTCTGCAGGCAGTATGTTCTGTGATTGATTTAAGCGTACGGCAATGAACTTACTTTAGTTTCACCATTGTTTGTCTTGTCGTCCACCAGAGTGCGCGCCGTGCGCATCGCTGGTGATGTGCTGCGTGTGCTCGGAGCCGTACTCGGACGGCGAGCTGATCATCCAGTGCTTCGGCTGCCGGCGCTGGCTGCACGCCGCCTGCGACACCATCCGCAGCGAGGCCGACGCTGAAATATGCTGCCGGGCTGGGTCATTTACATTTATTTCTTTTCTAATCACAATTTTGTTTCTAAAATAAATATATCCATTTAACATACATAATATTCTTTAAAAAACACATATAGTGTTTCTTTTAGTTTATAGTCAGTTATAATATAAAATTAACTAATAATAAAACACATTTGGTTCAAATCCTATAATATTCATGGGGCTTTGAAATAAAAGTGAAATAATTTGAAAGTATTAACAAAAGTACAGACAATAATTAAACTTCCATTTTCTTTGGATCGTTAAATTTGGATTTTACACCTTTTTTTTTACCTTGTAACCTTGTTAAATGGATTATAGTAAGGCTAACTTATTCACGTACGTGTTCTTTCTCAGGTACAAATGTTCGCTATGCCGCGGGCGCGACGTGCCTCCGCCCCACATGGCGCGTGCCATCGAACCCGCGACTTCTACAGGCACGACCAATTCGTCCACAAACACTAACACCTCGCGCAACGTACACAGGCTGACTCCCCACGCGCTGGGCCTGGCGGGAGAGTACTACGTGGACGACGTATGCCTGTCTCAACGCGGTGCTCATCACATGAAGCAATTGGAGGCTGAGATGGGAATAACTCATACCAGACGCAAGAGGCGCTTCAAGAACGAAAATGCTGATAAAGACGCCGGTGAGAACAGATTTTTGTTTACTTATAACAACAATACATTGACGGTCTTGTAGCATTTTTTCAATTTGTAATGTTTTGAAAATTGAACAATTGTTAAACAAACAAAAAATTGCCCTATTTTTCAATTTGCTACATTATAACTGCGTTTTATTCCATACGCGATCTATAAATACACTGATCAGTTATAATATAATGCTATTATAGTATTTTTAGAATTGAAAAAAATTGCAATTTACAATAAAAAATTAGCCAACACTAGAAAAACATATTAAACCAAAACTAGATACATATTAGAATAAGAGAATGCAATATTAACATTTTGATAATGAGTAACATTAATACTAAAATTGTCCTCAAGTGTTCTACAATGTATCTAACTAATGTTTTTTAAATTTTTGACGCTGGCATTTTGGATTAGAAATAATGGCATCTATTGAAACAGTGGTTCAGAACGCAGAAGGGGATGTGGGCGACGACTCGAAGCCTGACAGCGCTGCTGAGGTGAAGGAGGAACCAGGTATGTTCATTTGATAATCTGACAGTTTTAAAGCTCAGTAACTGTTGTAATATTTTTAATGATTAGATACTAGGAAGAAGAGGTCTTAATGTTACTTATGGGGAAATATGTTTCGCGTTTTTCAAATACAATATTCTATCTTTTTGCTACAGAACTTTATTGTAGAATTATTAATTAGAGTATAGATATAAATTAGTGGTTGGTTCACGATTGTTAGGTATTTAAAATAGTGAATAATTAAATTATATATTTTTTAATTTACGTTTTATTTCAAAATGACATACAATGTTGCTCAGGCATATCAGCAAACACGAACCTGAAGGAGGGTATCCTATGGAACGTGGCCAACGATGGCCCGGCGCCGGAGGGCTTCACCATCTACACGACGGACTCGGGGCTCACGGTGCTGCGGCGCAAGCGGCAGCGGAACCTCAACAAGCTGGGCATCGGAGGGTTCGTGGTGCGCCAGCGGCAGGCCACCATCAAGGCGCAGGAGAACGAGGAGAGGGACGCCGAAGGGAACCTCGCCTCTGGGGGTAATGTTCTTTATTCTCAACATTTATTAAGTAAACTAGTACAACAAAACACTATTATATGATACAATCTTATCACTAACTTCTGCTTTGAGCAGATGGTTTCTCATTTTGCTGTTACTGAACTGATATGGCAGATTGTAATTTTGGCGGATACTACTCTCACCTGTTTTTATAATCTTTAAATGTATTTTGGACTACATTATTGTTTTAATTGTTTAGAATCACCAGGTTACAAGCGGAAACCTCGGCGAAAGCCACGCTCAAAACTTATGGAACAATTTCCCTCGTACATGCAAGAGGCATTTTTTGGGAAGGACCTACTGGAACCTGCCAAAACCGTCGTGAGTTCTACTGGTATGTACTTCTTTCACTACCCTTCTTCCCGCTTAATTGTAGTTAACGAAAGCAATAATAAAAACATTTCTATTAAAAATTCGAAATTAAATTTTAGTACGAATTTTTTAGAAGCACTATATAAACACCTGTTTGGTTTTAAGCTAAAGTTGGCGCCATACATTTAGTTTAACCCTACTTAAATTTTTTTTATTGTAAGCGATTGCGTAATAGACAGAGCTCTTCACTAACTTTCCGAGAACAGAGGTAAATAGCGTGATGTGTCGCAGGCAACCCGTCGGAGAGCCCGGGCGGGGCGGCGCGCGCCGGCAGCCCGGACGCGTGGCGCGAGCCCCGCGACGACAACTCCGACAGCGACGGCGAGGACGTGCTCGCGCCCTTCCAGGACAACCTCGTCTGCGTCACCATCGCACTCAACTCGGTAACTTGCTCACTCCGTACATGTACCGATGTTTAATGTAGGCCATTGACGATCAGTTTTTCCCGTCAGTCTAGACCTAAAACTGTGGCGATTTCCCCACTCACTGGCGTCACTCCGGCTCTTCAGTTTTCAATTGGAATGCGAGCTACCTGACGCCGTTGGAATGATGATCACACTGACGGGCAGTTTGGCGCGACGCCGACTTGAATTTTGGTAGTCACAGAAAATTTCGTGGCACGTCGTCTGTTAAAAGTCTGGCGTGACGATTCGACACTCAGGATCAAATTTTGGATGAACGGCAGTTCAATTGACGCGACAAACTGATTGTCAATGCTCAATATAATAGTCTATTTACGTGACTAACAAAACGGTTTGAATATAGAAATAGAACTGTAACAGGATATTGTTCGTAAGTGTATAGTTTGTGACTTTAGCGACTCATTGACTTGATTAAAAGAATTTTAACATAATTGTAGGAAGAATTGGAACTCCTCCAGTCTCTGAAACCAAAAGATGAGAAAGACGATTCATACAGCATCAACCTGGACGGAACGAAGATCAAGACAGAAGTGATGGATGACGGCCAGTTGAAGCATACTGAGGACTCGACCGCCCTGAAGAACGCGATACTCGGGCCCCAAGCCAGCGACACCGAGCAGGCGCCAACTATTGCTACCGAGAGTATTCCAACTGTACACAGCACTAAAACCGACACTATAAGCGGTAAGTAGAAAACATCGTAATGGTGTTTAGCTACCTTTTTTCTGTATCCATTATGTCGATAACACTGTAAGTTTTCCCAAGAAAATAAAATAAAATGATAAGTAAGATTCTTACTACAAAATTAAATGATCTCTAGAAAAATTTCGACGCTCATTTTTAAAGGTTTGTTATAATTAGAATGAAGTAACAGTTCGAAATACTTGTGAGATAGCTATCTCATTACTTTTCACTGAAATTACAGTAATATTGGCTATAAATGACATTTTGTTTACAAACAGAGACTGGGGGATCATCGCAAGCGTCCACAATTTCGCCTAAGGACGACCTATCCCTTTTGGGTGTCAATTTAGATGCGATGGTTCGCGACTCTCTGCCCGATATGGACAGCAACGATGTTGATGAGATTTTCAAAGGGGTTCTTACTGATGATTCACAGGTTTGTTATCTTTTTCAAACATGGTTCTATTATGAAATAATTCACTGTGTAGAGTTTAATTTTACAAGCAACAAAAATATATAAGCAGTATTTCTTTTAAGTTTCTTAAAATTACTTAGCAGTGAAACTTTTATGATTATTATTGATATTAAAATACTTCTACAACTCTAATTACAGGAATCTCAAGAGTCATCTGTATCTTACGTAACCTCGATGGCAGGCACGCCGTATTCACAGCAGCGACAGCAATTGCAGAGTCCGATGGACTATGCGTCGCCGTATCACACGGAGTTTGGTAGCAGGTACCCACACATAGCCGCATAACGACTCTTCGCATTTCCCTCGCTTCTTGTCGAAAAGTGTGACAAAAATCATGGTATGGTTGTTGCAGCAGCAACAGTGCGCTGAGCCCACTGTTCCCGGAGAGCGGCTCGGGGGCGGGCGGCACGGGCGGG
>DWQK01004241.1:0-10643 GCA_018231225.1 Noctuana stator
GCTCCGACCAGGTTTAACGACTGTTATACATCGACAATAAGCGGGAAAGGTCTGCTGACTCTAAACAAATTACGATAATACCTTCTCGGACGAACTGTGCAAGTTCTATTACCCATGGAGTTGAAGTCAGGAGAATTTAGTATCCCAATATTTATAAGTTGTAATATTCTTCTACCGTCACCTTTCATAACTTGAAATAGGTATACGACACATTACCTAGACGAAAGAGTTATGGATTAAAAACGAACGAAGTTTCTACTCAACGTAATTAAACTTCATGTGCCCTGGAAGCTTCGAAAGTTTGGCTTCCGACGAAAAATTCTCAAATTGATAGAAGCGTAGCAGCGCGCCTAGTACCTAAACTTAGTTACAATATTTGAACAAACTTTAAAATTCTGGAGTGATTTGAATTTGAAAAATTTATATTTATCAGTGAAAGAGTTAAAATACCTATAATGTTAAATATGAGCGATTGTTGATCCGCTGCTGCATAGGTTTTTCTTTGAGATGAGAAGAGTATCATCTTTATCCCACTGTTGGGCATAGGGCTCCTCTCAGATATGAGAAGGATTTACACCATACTCCATCATGCCAGCAAAGTGAAGTATGTGAAACCGTTCATGAAATGAAATGAGATTATTTTTAAAGATTTTAGCTTTCTAAAAATATAAGCGGTGGGATCTGGTATCATCCAGATTCAATGGAACAAAAGGCCAAATCTAGCCTCGAAAATATCTCTGCCTTGCATCAACAAGATTTTACTGCAAAATAAGATCGAAAAGTTACAATAAAGACTTGTTAAAGACGAATAAGTCTTTGAAGCACAGACCTTTGGAAATATCTGGACCATTGGACATTTTTACTTCCATTATCTAATCAACTTCCAAACAATATTTTTGCAAAAATCACATTAATGGCTGAAACGAATTTATTTCCAATGTCAACAGGATTTGAGAAATATATTCAGTTCAATTTGGCGCGTCGCCAGTCGGAAGCATATATCGGACATGACTAGCGACTTGTTGGGTCCAGCCCCACTAATTTGACCATTGAACCGAGTGAATTTGGACGTATTAATCTTTTTGATGTGAATATTCCATAATTTTATTTAGATGCCAATATACTTTTGAAAACTTTATAAAGTAAAATATAATCCTATCTTAGTTCTTGGGAATAGCAATAAAATCTATATAGACATTAGGTCTGCGGTTCTACAGTCTGAATTTAAGGGTATATCTATGTTTTGTAGGGATCACTTAGCACTAGGCCAACATAGTATTTCATACCCATAAAAAATAAGTATCAAAGAAACCCGAAAACAACCGAAAAAATTGTCGCTTACGTAAGTACGAGTAGAGACTAGTAGTAGTAGTAATGCAAATTTGCAAATTTAAGAATTACATGGTTTTCTTATGAATGCTATTGTCAAAATTAGAACACACGGGAAGCACCAGCTTTCAAATAAAAAAGACTCAACAAAATCCGTTCATCCAGTCAAAAGTTATAAAGTACCTAACAAACATAAAAAAATATCAAATTGAGAATCTCCTCTTTTTTTTAAGTCGGTTGGTAAATACGTATATCGACATTAATTTACATAGTCTCCGTTTAAGAACTAACCAAGTCTATAACTACAGCCGTCCATAGTAATTTGATGAGTCTATGTTCCCAGCGAAGGTGTTACGTGGGAAGATTGACGTCGCAATTACGAGGGGAAAGTTGGTAATCGTGATCGGAATGGCTGATTGTAGGCCGTCGTCGTGTCAGCCACGATGGGGTTAGGTAACTTTAATCTATGCAGATATACTACCAAGGTTACTGGATTTTAAGTGTAATTTATCATTGAACTAGTTGACCCGGCGAAATTCACACCGCCACAAAACCAGTAGGTAAATATACATACTCGTAATATATGAACCTTCCTCTTCAATTTCTCTATCAGTTGCTGAAAACTCAATTGAAATCCGTTGAGTAGTTTAAAAGATCTAAGCGTACAGACAGCGGAAACGACTTCATTTTATACTATGTAAAGATAAAGAAGATATTGTAATCTTTTTTCAAGAGGTAGAGAACTTAATCAATGTCTTTTGGTGACAATGACATGCTTCTAAATCGATTTGTTAAAACTTCGAGGAGCTTTTAATGCCACTTGAGTGAGTTGCTACTTGCCTGAGAGCTTCTTTGCACCTTCCATTACTTTGTGACTTACTGCTATATCCTATATATAGCTATACTATACTGCGACCACAATACTATACTACGGAGCCAACCTGATCTCGTCTTAAGGAGCACATGTCCTCTCCGACCAGGTGGACTGGTAGCCTAAAGAAGGTTAGAATCTAATGGTTCGATAGATTACTATAACTCTTAATTGCACACACAAATGGAAAAGAAGAAATTGACGATTTAGATACCTAGATATGTACGTAAGGCGATCATAAAATCGCCAATAAGCAATTTCTTTCGAAAAACTTTAAGGAGAATGACATATAGGAAAGAATAAATATTAAATGTAAAACAAATTTTGAAATAGAGATTAATGACCATTTGCCGGTTGGGTTTACTCAGACAGTTATAAATAACAGAAGAGAAAAACAAAAAAAGGGGTTCTTGAAACGGATAGTCATCGCCATTACTTAAATTACAAGCACAAAACGTGTAAAAGAAATCACAGACTCAGTGTGGCATAAAAACATATCTTTATGCATCATAAAAGCATCAGGTGATCGCGTATAAAACAGATGTTATCTGCTTTTAATCCAGCTAGAGCTGAGCTCACTGTGATAGAGCGGAGGCACGACTCTGTGAGGGGACAGTCTCATTAATTTAATGTAGTTTCTGCACACGGGCGGGTTGGCCGCGCATTTTTTTCTTGGTGGTCTCATTATGTCATAATGGTAGATGGATTTTGTACAGCTAAAAGCCTGGAGAATATAAAGAAAGAAGCCGTTTTATTTTACCATATTACAACAACAGTAAAATAATCATTGTGATTACAGATAAAGTAATTATTTTTTCTAACGCTGTAACAAGTTGTCAAGTTAGCGCTCTCAGCGTGTGCTGTGCTGTCAAGTCATTGATTTTGAATACTTCATCTCGCTGGTACAATTTGTTAAAAACTGGCAAATTATTATTATCCTCTGCCAGATTCTTTGACATTATTTGCCATGAATTTATCAGCTTTTGTCTTCTATATTGGTTTTAGTTTTATCTCGACTGACGCCCGTCTACTACACATTGTACATTATTAAATACACTATTTATATTTCTGTTGTGATAATGTTGTATTCCATTACTTTGATCATATTTTAAAATACGAATATGTAAATGATTTGTTTCATCAGAATGAAGTCGTAGATACAAGTTTAGCGACAAGCCAGAGTTTTTTGCTAAATATGTATCTCCGTAAGTATCTATGAGTTGCAGTGACCAATTAATATCAGGTGGTCGTGATCGTTATTTCTAAATCACCGCGTTTGGAGCATGAGTTCGGTGGAACAGTCGCATTATAGATTTAGAATACACCACAATTTACCATTGATCTCTACCAATCAGAGAACCTGAATGCTTTGATTGATCGTTCAAACACGTACCCATTGACAGAGAGATATCAAGGCTTACAGATATCATCAGTCAGGCCATCTAAGTCTATTTAATCTGGATAATGTCGTATCCGTACGTCAGCTATATATCAATCTGCAGAGTCAGTGACGTCATACAACAAGATATACTGTCGACATGCTATTTAGATCAAAATCTTATGATGTATAAAGCCTGTTCATCACGATCCAAATTCATTGGCAACCAGATTGGACGTTCCTTTCTATAGAATAAATTTCTTCATTATAATTGCCAACCGCTTCTTGCAAGAGTTAATTCTATTGGCAGTTCGAAACTAAATAAAAAACCTAAAATATGCTGTTTTAAACCAATTCAGCTATACCCTGGTTGGATTCATTCTTTAGTCAACCGTCCGTTGTGTGATGTACACTCCACTTAGCTGGATGACACCTGATGTGGTCCGCACGATTGTAATCGATTATGTACAGAATGGTTCGATTAATTGTACCAGAAGCGACTGCGAAGTTATCAATGTCCGTTAATTTGATAATGTGGAAGTGTCCAATGGAATACCGATGCAGTACAGATTTTCCCAGTGGTGAGAATACTGAGAACTAAGGTAATCATCGACCTATCATTGTGTCACTGCTGGGCAGTGATGTTCTCGCAAATGAAAGAAGTGCTAATGTCGTAGACGACCACGCTGGCCACAGAAATTCGATTTCAAACTAAAAATTTAAATATGGGACTAAGATCCTAAGCTTATGTTCGTTTATCCGTAATAAAAAACCGTTAAAAACAACCTCAATATAAAACCGTTTTAACATTTCTTAGAAGGTAGCTTCACGGTTGAAAACTCACATCTAAATATTTTCTTAATTTATTATTATACCATTCACACTGAATACTGGACCCCGTTCATATTTTTTACAAAGATTTCGCTAAATAGAAATTAATTCATAATCATAAATTTAAAGCGGCGAAATTTGAATGCGAACAGCTTTATCTCCAGACTCCACACGAGCGCGTCAAGCCGTTAAAACGTCGTGAATGTGACGTCATTAAAACGATTGCGATTGCGAGGTTAACGGCTTAAAGACGGATTAGATCAGAGGTTCCCAAAGTGTGCTCCACGGCGCCATAGTGGGACGCGGCAAATAAAGATTTGAGCCACGAGGCGCTTTTGTTTTTAAAAAAGGAGGAGGAATTCGAACCAAAAACGTATTAGGGGATATAAGTTGACGCTGAGTGACTTCTGAGGGTTTTAGAACATCTGTATAGTAAATAATTCGAGAATAAATGTAATACGAGAAGCAAAGACAGGAAATTCTTTTATTGACTTGCGCGCAGGAGTGTGAGATTTAATATACTCAAAGTTCCTATAAAAATGAAGAGCAGACGATAAAAATATAATATGTCAACGTAACATTAGCCTGAACAGTTAGTTTGTAATCTTACTCGTCATTTTGTAAACCGTCGAAAAATTGTGAAAAACTATTAACAAATTAACACTTAAAAAATATAACGTAACATTGCAATATAAATGAAAGCCTGTGAAAATTATTGAGCAAATTCCCGAAGCTCAAATTAAACTGGTAGTTCATTCTTTACCAAGTTTGTAATTGCCTACGGGCCCTTGTAAGCCTGTAACATGTGCGAATTTCAGTGCAAACGTTTTCACTTTCGCCACTGTTGGGTTGATCCGTAAATCTGTTCACACGAGGGGGCGCTTACGTTCGAAGGTTTGTGTATGCAATAAAAACAACAATGTATTCAATTAGACCGAGCTTTTTTGGATGTAAGCTTTTAGATAGAGGCGTAGCGTGAGGGTGGGGGGCAGATGGGTCCCGGGGGGCACTAATATGGGAGCGACAAAATATCAAAATAAAATAAGTAATAAAAAAGGTCATAATACTCGTAAGTAAGTAGCAAATTTTTTTATTTTACTCTTACGAGTACATGCCCACTTCGAATAGAGCTTTAAATTAATAGCAACAACTTTATTTATTACAAAGGTTGTTTTTCGTTATTAAGTAAAAAACGAGCTTGTTACTGGATGGTAAAATATTACTGCAACCCATGGTCACCCACGTTCAACCTCGTTCTTCGTTCGTTCGTCTCTCGATTTCGATATAATTATTATGTATGTTTTTCAATTCAACGCTTGCTGTATTTCGCTTTACTGTCACAAGATAGGTTCAGATATTATTGTAAACATATTAATTATAAGTATCTGTGTTTACATAAAAACGGTGTACATTGTAAATAAATAAATAAATATCTTATGTACCTACAATGTCGATTTCCATTTAAATTCCACTATGTCTTAAATATTGAAATCGATACGTAGAGCTTTCGCCAACATTTGTGTATATAAATTCAGGAACGCTTGCATTCACACGTGTTGCAGAGAAGCGCGAAATTACGCCAAGTGTAGCCGTAAAATTACGCAAAATTACGCGATTCAGGGACGCCACTGCGCTGGACGGAGGATTTAAAATTAATTGCTTTTCGAGAGCCGAATTTCAATGAGATGAAACTGTGAATACTTTAAATGTTAGCAATTATTAATCGAAGCAAAATTTCGAAATTCGAAGTTTTCAGGCAATTACATGATAAGTATTTCGACGAAACTATTTTTCCGATTTCCGCGGCAATATTTTGAATCTGGGACAAACATTAGCGCATCAATCAGTTCGCTATTACCTGAACCGAATATAAAACCTGTTTGTCGAAGTTGGCTCACTGCCAGTAATCCATTTACGAGTGCATGCTACGGGACTGATGCACTTTGGTACAGAGCGCGCAATGTATTCATTGCTAGATGAGTTATGGTTATTGCTTATGCTTATTGATATTGGGTTACGGTGAGTTTTATTCGTAGAAATTGAGAATATTTTACAGTTATTGGTCGCGGTAGCACATTTCCGCCGCGGAACTGTGATAGCGAAACCGCTCTACGATTTTTCGAGTTGTCCTTTGCATGGCGCGCGGAATTCTACCTGGCCACACCTCCGCTATCATTTCTCGGTACGCAGAGATGTAAACGGGCATCGGAGGAGATCGGTGGATTAGCGCGCGACGGAGACAGCTGTAATTCAATTCGAAGAGAACTGTTGTCTTTCCATTACTCTCCATGGTCGTATTATATGGCGACCCTTCCAGGATTCGAAACTAGAATCTTCTGATAAAAGAATAATATTTATAACTCGCGTCACTAAAGCAACCGACTTCAAGATTGTCGCGCACGTACGTGATGCAAATTTAAGTCCTACTCGTATATGGTTTTCTCATGGACGCCATTGTCAGAGCTGGACCTAACTAAAACGGGGCTACACGGAAAGCACCAGCTCTAAAACAAATAGAATCATCAAAATAAATTCACCCAGTCGAAAGTTACGAGGTAACAACCATAAAAATATTAAATTGAGATTCTCCTTTTATGAAGTCCGTTGAAAAAGAAGCTTTTCTTTATAAGAAAACTGTGTCGTAGCGACGTACCGAAAGTGTTATTAAGTGTAGATAAACGTCATCTCCAGTCGCGGTGAACAAGCTTCCCAATAACTTATCTGTTAATTGTCCAACCGTCCGATGAAAGCGACGAGCTAGTGCGCACTACTACTAGACCAGTGTGGTGTAGTGGTTACCACGTGAGTCCACCGTTCGAAGGGTTTGACCCCCGGCGGGGCAGAATATTAAATGATGAATTTAGATTTCTGTTCCCGGTCTGGGTGTTTGTGTATTTGCCTTTGTATGTGACCATGGTACCCTTCAGGGAATCCTAGTGTGGGGTCTCGAGTGTGAAGCGTAAGAAAACCTTATTCGATGGCGAGTAGCGAATAGTAGTCACTATATCACTTTAAACATTATGATTGACCTGATGTTAAGTGGTCATTACAACCCGTGGACATTTACATCTAATTTAAAGAAAGTAAATTAAATGTTAAACTGAAAACTTAATTTCTGTTACTATTCATAATGTCACCAGCATAGAAAATATTATTTTGAGCAGTTATTTTGAATGCACATGTCGGGCAGATGGTTTTATAATAATCGTTATTAACACTCGTAGTATCATGAATACTCCATAGTAGCACTTCCCGAATAGTAAGCACTTCCCGAATATCGCTTATCTATCACCAATATACTTCTTAAAAAAATGTCTGCCTAATCGCTTATTGTCGCTCGTCGTCAGTGATGCTGCTCTATCTTTCATTCTGCAATTCTATCCCTGGAGCTGGTTACATTGATATTTCCGAGTGATATTGATTTTTCTGACGGCTTGTGGAGTGAAATGGTTTCTATTTGAAAATAATTCAAGCTGTACGATGTACAATTGGATACTAACATGTCTGATATTCTTGTTTAGTAGATTTCAAGTAGAGGACGGTTTAATTCATAACTAGACCCATTGTAAGTCTATTACATATTATATTTTATTCACAAAACATACATTAAAGCATCCTTTATGTTACTCTGCACTTCTCAAGGTTGGCTGGTAGAGAATGCTATTAAGCATTAAGCCCGTCTTTAGTACCACTTATTTTGGTTCAATAAAATAATAAATAAAGCACAGATAATAATATGTTATACAAAAATATTTGAAGTAAGATTTTAAGTTGGCTTAACCACATATAAATTTATGGTATTTTTTTTATTGTGTGTATTCTGTGATTTTATGGTATTTTGTATATCGATAACAATTTTGAATGACGGCTTAGCGAGCTTTCCAAAGCACGGAAACATATGCAGTTTTTCAAACAACGAACCATTTATCAGAAACCCGTCGGAAACTTCAAGCTGCCCTAACTTATAACCGTTTAAGGCGCACTTTGCGAATACTTCTAAAATTTCCCCCCAATTTAGAATTCGATAAGTTTGTTGGTTTTATTTGGTTGAATTTATTACCTGTGGAGATTGGAAAATAAATTGGCCCAATACCGTTATGTATAAGACCTTTGTCGAACTTAAAAAGAATTCAATCTGCGAGCTTCGCAACACTTTGTTTGAGTTTGTCGAAATTGATTTTTTCCGACAATTTTGCTGGACTGGCTCTGTCTGTTTTTTTTAGGGTTCCGTACTCAAAGGATAAAACCTATTACAACTGTCCAGCTGTCAGTCTGTCTATATGTCAGTCTGTCACCAGGCTGTATCTGCTGCATGATCCGCTATAATTCGATACTAGAAATTTTTACAGATGATGTATTTCTGTTACCGTAACATTTCCGTTGTAACTAGAAATAATAAATAAACATGATTTATTTTGCCGTTAATGTAAATAATGGTACGGAATCCTTCGTGCGTGAGTCCGACTCGCACTTGGCTGGTTTTTGACTACGTTGTCTAAACTACTCAATAGTTATTTGCCAATTTTTCAACCTAGCGATGGAGAGTTCAGTTTTTGTTGGAGGCCTCTTTGTAGTTTAAAACTATTGTTAAAGAAAACAGTTTACGTTGCGACGAAAAGCGAAGGCTGCAAAGGGTTGCCAACTTTTTTATTCCTATACTCAGTAAGTACTTCTTACTGCTTCACGATGGACTTATTATATTATTAAAACAATTCTTGAATACATTTTTTTTATTAAATACGCAAATAGGATTCAAAATCTTGTAAATTCAATTAAAATTTCTGACTGATTGACGGATCAACGCACAGCCTAAACCGTTGATCGTAGACACCTCGAAATTGTATTTTGTATTCTGTATTCCGTAGGCATCCGATAAGAAAAGATTTTCTGAAAATTAATCATTTGCCTCCGATTTTCACCAAGAGGATAGGGTAAGGTTTGAATGTACAACTTGAACTTGATTCTTTAGTCCAATGAATTATAAAATTCACGCGGATCGTCCGCGGGGATAACCTAGTCTTTACTAATATACAAAGCTGAAGAGTATGTTTGTTTGAACGCGCTAATCTCTGGAACTACAAGTCGGATATTTGTGTATGACAGCTACATTCATGAGGAAGGTTATAGGCTATCAAGCAATACGTTACAATTCTAAACGCGGGTGAAACAGCGAGTTAAATATGTAGAACTGTGTAATTGGCAACCCTACCGTAGTCGCTAAGCCTTCAAGCTGGCTCGTGCCTAACTCTCTCATTTCGTTTTCGCTCGGGTTCGGTGAAAACGCTTACTAAACGGTTTTCATGTTTTCTTTGTTGTTTTTGTATAACAGCTTCCCTTTTCACGACCGAGAGGTGTTAAGCCTTGTTTTCAGTTTTATTACATTATGATTATAAGATACGCTTTTTTAAATACTTCTTTTTGGAATGAAACATCACTAGTCTAAAAGAATCGTATGATACTTTTTATTCTTTTGCTTTAATCATTAAAAAAAAAACAATTTAATCCTTTTTTATCTATTTTTTAATCATCTGATGTAATTTATATGCAGATTGTATCTAAATTTTAGATGAGTAGCAAACAATTTAGTATGCAGAAATTGAATTTAATACTCGTATATTTAGGATATCCGCATAGGCTTCCTGCAACTCAATTAAAGTACAAAGGTTTTATGAGTGATAACATCCATCGCGTCACACTAAAGTTCCTAGATTATACCTCGTCAGGTAAACTGTACTAGTTTTAAAGATAGTATTTTATACGCTTAGCTTACCTAAACAGCTGGCTATTTCACCTTATTATTGAAAAGAAAAAACAACAGAAGTAGACGAAACAGTATTAACTAATAAAGATAAAAGTAAAATTCCAATAGAGACCATATCCCATAGAGACCGTGACCGAGAGTTCTAGTTTCGAAAGATTACTACCTGCTTGACAGAAATATTTATACATACGAATATATGCAAAGTAAAATACTCTATAGATGCCGGCCTCGGAGGCTCTACCACACCTATATCTGCTGTAAATCAAGACAAACTATGGGGCGTTGGTGACATGCGATAAATCGTAATTTGGTTGCGTGCTACGAAATGCGTAGCGCTGTCGCGTAACAGACATCCGTAGCGATATTTGTAGCACACGCGAACGGTTCTCTCGAGCTATAAGCGATAATTAGAGCGCGCATTATGAAGCGCGCATAGCCCCGCTGGTAGTGTGAATCGCAAGCGATCACATTGT
>DWQK01004242.1:0-10640 GCA_018231225.1 Noctuana stator
TGAAAAAACTTCCGTTTTACGCTAAATCAAGAAATAATGCAGTCGCCCTTTGGGTTGCTCCTCAGTTATCAGGGCCGAGTTGGTGTGGTTTTTGGTTAAGTACTGCAGTGTATGTGCCATAGCATGCATACTCTGTTTCGTGTTTCTCTGTGCTGTTTAGCAAACGTCACTGTCAATGTCATTGGAAAAAGTGAAGCGAACCGTATCAGCACAGTGAAGCAAGTAGTGAGTGATATATGACTTTATGTGGATGTTAAGTGAAAATAAAATTAAACACCGCCGAAGTATTGTAGAGCCAATGACATTGCGTAACATCGAAACTCCTACAGAAATATATTTTTTTAAATAATTCTTGTAAACCACTATTGTTATTTTTTTGCTTTGTATGTCTTATTTATATTTGTTTTTCCTCCTAATTTTATTCACTTTTTTGCTAGTAGGTACTCTTTGTTATTTTATGTACCGTCTTCTTGTTTATTTCACATCTCAATTTTGTATGGTAGATAATACTTGCATTAAGCACTAAGTACGCCTTTTGCACCGCGATTCTGGGTATAATAGTGTTAAATAAATATTAATGGTTTGTCTCTAAAAACAAACCATTGAAAGATTGCTAGCGTCGAGGAAAACTTATGCACAATGTTAACCTATTGAATGAAAACCGATTGCTCGTTGGCAAATAAGTGTTAGGGACTCCTAAGGCCTTGGACTATAATCTCCCCTAGGAGTCGACCTATTGTCCGAACGATTTGTAAATGGAAGATAAGTAGCTACAGATTTACTAGTGAAGAACCAGTATGTACGAGTACGTTGATATCGATATGGCTTACGTATATTTCATTACGTCTAATCAAAAGCACTATTGTTATGGAGGTGCACTTTGGCATTACTTCACACTATTAAAATATTCGAGATTTCTAAAAAAAGTTAAAGAATTAATTCTTAATGGATTTTTTTGTGTCCTCATAATCCTACTTAAGTCGCTTTTACTCCTATAATAGTAAACCGAATATCTTTGGGAGATTTCCCTCTCTAACAAGGCTAACCAGCTAAAAAGAGGGTTTGACAACAGTAAAAAAATTTTTACTTGAGAACCGACACGCATTGCTATTAATTTGCTTATTATTTTTATTGTCATGTAATAAAAACAGTGTTATGATAATAGTAGCAATCGTATGGTTAGATAAAGTATATAATTTTTTTAAAATTATTATACCTTAAAACATTTTCATCGATACTACACGCGCAACACTAAACTGACCTGCGCGGGCACAGGAATCGTTATTCAATTGGGCACACAACAGCCCATAACGGTCGCTACTATGTGTTACGTGATACGAATTACGTTCTGTGTCTTCGTGTGACAGCCGATGGCGATTTTTCAATAGCTTTGTATATTATATATTAAATTGTTCTTTGAATTTTAAAAAGGTCCTTCTAGATAAGATTGATTCCACGTTGCGCCTAAACCCCTCTCATAAAGAGACCCAGCAATGGGACCATATTGGTTGATGACTACGATGAATGATCTAATTCGCCGTTACAGTTTTATCTCACAGTTTTATGATCGATCTCAAATAAGATTTCAGTACAGGCATCGGTGGCTACTTTGAATTAGGCGGCTAGCATTTTTTGCAAATATAATGGTGATAGTACATCTCCGCCGCGGAACTGCACACGTTGTCATTTATATGGCGCGCGGAACTCCGCTCCGGAGTCAGGCAATTTCGCTTGAGTGCTCGTAGTAGAACTCGAAAAATCGGAAAGCGGTTTAGGTATCACAGTACCGCGGCGGAGATGTGCTGCCGCAGTAAAACCCAACCAAAAGTCGTATTATCACATTTTAGTAAACGATATTTACATACGTTGTCGTAAACATAACATTTTCAGAACCACTTAAAGATCCGCAGACGACCAATAAAGAAGGTTATTTGCTTAATGAGTTAATGAGCATACACGTAGATCGCTATATCATGATTGACATGGCGCAGTTGAAAATAGAATACGGTTAAGTATTCTTTGTCCAACCAATAGAAGGTAGATTTTTATTTTCTTTAGTTTTTACAAACCAGCCTACGGTCCTGAAGGTAAGTGGTCGCCCCGTGACATAATGGTCGTAGTCCCATAAGAATGCCTAATGAATGAATAAAAGGCTTTAACATTTATAATTCCCTAGATTTAATCTAGGTTCAATCCCTACATGCAACCTCATATTCCTTAGTATTAAATACTAGCTGTGCCATTTTACCTGCGTTAAGAATTGTAACGTAATGTTTCATACCCTATAACCTTCCTCATGAATGTAGCTATCATACACAAAAAGAATTTTTCAAATCCGACTTATACTTCCAGAGATTAGCGCGTTCAAACAAACAAACAAACTCTTCAGCTTCTTTTATATATTAGTAGGTATATAGATTAAAAAATACTTTAATTCAGAAAGCGTTGTTCTTCAAATAAAATCCAGAAATATGTTTAAAATTCAACTCGAACTACCATGCCAGTAACAAATCCGTCTTCAGCTCGTTATGTAAATTGAAGCGAGCCAAATTGCACCTTATGTCGAAGTAATTACGAATTAGAAGAGTTTTCCACGACATAATGTTATCAGCGAACCGATAAATATCGGGTGATTTGTCGAAGCAACATCCCCGAACCGAATATATTGAGTTGGTTTTAGTTCTGGGAATTTTGGTAAAACGCGGATGACTCTGACGTTAGGGGAAGTACCAATGCCCCACCCATTAGTACCGTAAAATGGAAGATGAGTTAGTAGCAAACGGACAACTAATCTCAAATAGGAGAGAAGTCCTATCTGAGATCAGTGGAGGCGTTGCTACTCATGAGGGCTAAGATGGTCGCCTTGAATATAGTGTATCCGGCAGCAACCCTCACTAATCGAAACACAAGTACTTGCTACAAGACTTACTTCACGGCGGGTTATAAGGGCAGCGGTGGTACCTCCCCGAGCACTACCACCTACAGAACCATTTACTTATCATATCAATAGTACTTTAGTTATTCTACGATAAAGTAGTTATGTATTCCAAACGATCATACAAAATTTGATGTGTATCAACATTCCACGATACAAAAATATCGCTAAGAATAGAATGCCTAATATCCATTACTGTCCATTAACGATAGATCGAAACCATCGCTGCCAATCTAATGCCAGTTAGTAAGATATACGAGTATAAGATAATATGAGATGATCCATGTGTTGTAGTGGTTACTGATTGCCACTGGTAACCCATTAGTCCCAGGTTCGATTGCGATAGGCAATTTAACTGTTGGATTTAAATTTCTATTACTGGTCTAGGTTTTACTGTGATTGTGTTTGCGTGTTTTTTTAGAATAACTCTTGCTATATTAAAAATGCAATGAGGTCCAATTCGGGGGGCGTAATCGATATGTATTTCTATTTGATTAATATTTAATTTTGGTTAACACATATCAGATATACGAGTATAAGTAGGACGCCAAAACGCTTTGAATTTGAATATTGATTCAAGACTGACAAAGTGTCAGTCTTGAATCAATATTTGGGTTTTGTTTATCCAGATTGGTGTGTCACACTAGTTACATAGGTACTTTTGGTGGCGCATTTCGAAGCCGCGGTTACGTTTTAAGCGCGTTATAAAATAACATGTTATTGATAAGGAATCTCGTGTGTCATAGCGAATAAGGCCCCTGGGTGCTATGTTATGTTTTTGGATACAATTTAATATAGCAAAGTTATTGATCACTTCAATCAAACTCCGGAACGAATAACGCGTAAAAAAATCAATTATATCAAAGAGATTTTGCCATGTATATGTGTTTCAGAGCACCCAGTATGAAGTAGCAACTTCATACTGGGTTTCGAAATAGACGCAAGGTTAAGAAATCCTTGAACTATGTAGATACCTACAGACCTACGTAAGTCTATATACAGGTATATAAAAGGCCCAAGTGGTTGACTGATGTATTAACGCACAGGCCAAGCCCTTAAGCTCAAATTTCGCAAATGTATTCCTTGTATGACATAGGCATCCACTTAGGAAGATTTATCAAAATTTTCAATCAAATTTCAATAAAAAAAAAACCCCAAAGGGGTGAAATAGGGAATGAAAGTTTGCATGAAACTTTTTATTGAGTATGGCAAAAGATATTTGCCATACTCAATAAAAAGTTTCATACCGACCGATGAAGTCTAAAATAAAATAAAGAAACACAAGTAAACCCAGATAGTAGTTAATCAGGGAACTGGGGGGAAGGTCAAAATCTTCTGCAATACGCGGAATAACATCAGGTTTATATTTAGATACCAAAATCACTTCTCAGCGAAACACTCAGCATTTGTTTACATTGTGAAAACTGCATTTATTTCCAAGCGAAACGCGGAATCGAATGGCTCGCGTTATTTCGATCGATGTTTGAGAACTTCGCGCATTCTTGTATTTTTAAGATAGATTTTATTAGGATTTAAAGCCAGCTTATGTAATTTTGAAGCTCAAAATGTACATGAAACAGCGGAGTAAATTGAAGAAGAACAGCAGACTGATAATTTATTTTATATATCTGGGCTTATCTGAGCCATATCTGGGCTTTAATATGTCACTACAATAACTGAACAATCGTATTTTCGCGGAACGATCAGAAAAGCTTCATACAAAACATGTTTAAAACCAGATCTCTTACTGTGCGGTAGAGCACCAGAATTATAATTTAGATATTACAATATAAATGCTCGAAATATATCGCTAGCACAACAAACAACACAGTAAAAAGCGCAAAGTCATAATAACTTGTATATAGAAAAAACAGAACTCTATCAAATGTAGAGTTCCTTTCCTTCCCGCGTCGGCTCATTTCCCACTTGCGGCACTCAAATTATAGATAAATAAAAACAGAGATTCCGGCGGTCAAACGAAAATAAACTTCTGACGGATATCGCCGGGCGCTTAGCTTAGTTTTATGGCTCTACATCACAGAGTTTGGTTAAAAAATATTTTATATTATGACCACACATTGCGTACTCATTTGAACTGTTTAAGAGTTGAACTGTTTGAGAGATGTTCCTCCGGATGTATAAATAAATAGAGTGGTGTAGAATGCCTCTCTGGTCTCACTTACTTGAGTAAAAGAACAAGCCTGACAGTAAACAAAAGGAGGAGGTTCTCAATTCGACTGAATTTTTTTAAATGTCTGTTACGTCACAACTTTCGACTGGGTGAACGGATTGATGTCTCTTTGTTTTATTTCAAAGGCGCTTCCCGTTTAGTCCCAATTTGGTCCAGTTCTGACAATGAATCCGTGCATCCACGAAAAACCTTAAAGTCTTAAATTTTGCAATAAGTATGTACGCACAATTTTGAAGTCAGTTGTTTAAATAACGCAAGTTATAAATATAGTTACTATGTACTTGTTAAAGCAACAACTTTATGAGTTACTGACACTATTCAGTCGTCATAGTAACCGCACCCAAGGTAGCTTAATCTGTAAGATCGCTTCCATTTTACCATTCTAAACTATTAAAAACGAATATTTTTTGATCATCGAAACGATTAAGCTCAAAAATAACTTTCTCGGAAGAAACCTCATGTTTATAATTCTTTCGTCGAACAACATCCGTTTTCAAAAACAGAACAATGACTACAACGTTATGATTTATGCACAAGATCCATTTACCCCAATTTTTAACAATATCCAGATTCCAGACACCCAAATCTCATTAAATAGGTCGCACGAAGTTAGGGCGCGTACACACTGTTTTGAAACGATATGTGATATGAGTATTATAGGTATATTTTTTATTTATTAGTATATATAAATATAATTTAAACTTATTCGGAAATACACATGCTTGGAATCAATGACTTTTCTAAGATATATGCATTTAAAACAATTAAATATTATGAGCTGCATTATGTTTTGAAAGAAAACATCATGACAAAACTTGTATCAGAGAGTTCTTTATAAAATTCTCAAACTGTATCTAAAGTTCACCGACCCGTATTTGACAAGCGTAGATAACTGCACAAAAAGGCCTGTCTCGAATTATGTTTATCATTAAGCAAAAAATACGGTAGCCTCTGAACACGGATGAAAGCTTATTTCCAATAAAGTTTTCTATTCATGCCAACTGTAGTTCATGGCATCCTTTCCTACATGTTTCTCCAAGTGACCTCACTAGCGGGCCTAACAATAGGGGCCTTGTATACGAACTAATACTCCAGATTGGTTAACTGGGCTCGAGTGGCTACTTGAGTGAAGCATTGTTTATTTTGACTTGTGTAGGAAGACTGCTTGGGACTTGCTTGTAGGATAAATAAGTTCGCTTGTGAAAATCATTCGTGGGTAGTGCGCTATCTGTGTTTGGGGTACCATGAATAGATACATTTATTTTATTTTTTTAGTGCATCAACGCTAATTGTTACATTGTTTCTTCTATACGAACACCAGTATAAATTGTTTAATGTACAACTAATTAGGCACAAGAATGCAATTTGAAAAAAAAACAAGGTTTAATTTGGAATTTTGTCGCGCATTATTAAGCTGAAGTTTAACTTGTCTATTGACTTAGAAGCGAACCTGTTGCTAAATTGTTTGCTTAATCAAGCAAGTTGTAGTGAAGTTATGTATGTAAGTAACACTTATTTTTAGTGAAAGAAATCGTCGTGAAGTATTTATTCTCCGAGCCAGAAAATTCACAACGACGACGACCAAAAAGTCTAACTCAAAATTTGAAAGATATTAGAAGTACCTGTAGATCGTATTTAACATTACGATCCACCTAAAAAGTAACTTTTATAAACAAAGATAAGATTATTCAAATCTGTTCTTGTACAAATTGTAATTTGCAATTTGTAAGGCGTTTTTTTACAGAAAACTATAACTATTCCCCCAAACTGCTCCACCCATTTTTCCTTATCTTTCAACAATTCTATCATCACACGATCGACAACATTACGAATTCACACCGACACACAAATACTTTACGCGGGACACATTTTTTCAGCTCGATTCCCAGAAGGCTTATTCTGGATGCGTGGCGCAGCCTTCACGGGACGTAGGCATAGAGCATTACAATCACAGAGATAACATCTGCTCATTGGCAGTGGGTGTCGTGAAAGTAAGAAAAGTCACTTCATTAAGCCTTTATTAACCTGTTCCAATCTCCTAAACGATGTTGAGATATGTGTTACTGTTAGTTACCACGGACAATACACATTGCTCGGAAACTTCGACTTAGTACATTAAATTTGATTGAAGATGTAGTGTAGACCCTTGTGGTGTAGTGGTTACCATGCCGGTCCGCTATTCGAAGGGTCCTGGGTTCGATTCACGGCATAATAACGGGTATAAATTTCAATGATGACTTTAGATTTCTGTGCCCGGTCTAGGTGGTTCTGTTATAGTCTTTGTATGTGTCCATGGCACCCACGACAAATTGAATTAATACTAAGCTTAATACTAACCTGTTAGTATGAAACGTTACAATAATTTTTATTATGTTCAACCAGAACCTATAGTTTTCTGAACGCTGTCAAATAATATAAAGTTATACTTGTAAAACTTTTATAATTTACTTGTTGGTGTCCATGACTTCGTCTGCGCAGGATTAGTATTTTGATTAATTAACACAATATCTTTGTAAATTGTAACCTATGTATTATTCTGAATAAGCTATATTATTGTAAAGGTTCATTAAAATCCATTCAGTAGCTTTTACGTCAAAGAGTAACAAACATCCATCCATATTTACAAACTTACAAATTTTCGCGTTTATAATATTAGTAGGATACTGTTAAAAGTCCTCTTGTAACCGATCATCTGTGATGGGAATCAAATAGTGCATCCCAGGCATAAGCGCTTGATTTCTAAAGACCCTATTATGGATGCACGGTACATCCTTCCCGGGACGCAAGCGCAGAGCATCACAATTGTGAAGATATCATCTGTGCATTATGGGTGTCGTGTTCACACCTTGAAAGTTGTTTATAGACCAAATTGGAATTAATTACAAAAAACCGTGTGTGGCATGATCATGCAATATTTACTTCGAAAATTATCGTTGACATTTTAGAATTTAAGTAAGTGTGGCTATTGTATTGAAACCCCTATAAATATACTGAGAACATTTCTTGTGTTATTTAATGACTGACGTCATGTAATGACTGACATCATGTAATGACTGCTTTCAACCGTTTTTATGTCTCACTGCTGGGCACGGGTCTCTTCCCACAACCGGGGAAAGCCTGGAGCATACTCCACCACGCTGCTCCAATGCGGATTAGTGGAGATACGGGTTAGTGGCCAACCCGTGTCGCATGTTGTCAAACCGCCTAAAAGGCCTCTGACCAGGTTTAACGAATGTTATCTATTGATAACAACCGGGACCGACGGCTTAACGTGCCTTCCGAGACACGGAAGCGTGCGTGAAATTATATTACGTTTTAAATTATTAAAACCATACAATAATACATAGTGTTAAAATCATTTCAGAAATTCTTCACGTTTCTAAAAGTTTTAGCATATTTAATCCAAATATTCGGTTCACTCCAAATTAGTATTGACTCCAACAGTGACTTTCAAAGTTATATTTAACAACGAAACCATTATCGCACGTGTAAACTACCGTAAGATATTATCGCGGTTCCCACAGATGCAAATACCGCGTCCCAATTCCGTACACTAAAACTTAAAGACGGCAGTCAATCGTACAGAATGGGACAACGTCCCATTAGCATTCTTTGCGTACATAACAAATTCTTGTAACAGGCCGTGACAGAATTCTTTCGCGTTAATCGAACGGTTTCAGAATAGGGACTCGAATTTACATTTGGCCATGTTTATACTTACTCTTACAAGTACGAATTGCTGTATGACGAACAATAGATTTTATATCTTATGTCAAGCACTGTAAAGTTTCCTTTTGAATGGAGACCTTTTTACCTGTGACTGTCTAGTTTTTGCTTGTTTTGTGTCAGTCTAGGAAAGGACGAGACACATTGAAATTTTATGTTTATGGATTAAGTGAAAGCATTACCTCTTTACGTTGTAAACATGTAATGTAATGCAAAGTAAATGCGAAGAAAAAAGTCGGTTACGTTTACATTATTTTAGACACTATTAATTAGATAAATACTAATTATAACACGGTCAAGAAAATTGTTTATTCCTGTTGGCCCCATTAGCCGTGTCTCTATTCAATGGGGACAACGGGATATGAATAAATTATTTAAAAAACTTCCCGTTGGCCCCAATTGAAATAATATAATTAAAAACAAATGACAAATTAGTAATTGGTGCACAGGTGTCTAAGCAAAGAACAATGCACTTTATTACAGTTGAGCGCAAATTGTAGATAAGTATACCTACTTTGATCTGTTGATACCAGAGGCCTATTAGTACTAGTATTGGTACCTATTAGTTTTTGTGGTTTTCGATAAACGCAATTCGGTTTCGAGTTTCTCCATACATCACCTAGCAGCGCCCCTAGCGAGTACGGGGAGTACTAAAAGTGGAGTGGATATTAAAAATTTAAAAGTGAGCTTAATATATAATCGTAATATTTATGAAATACCTACAAACATTTACAAGCATCTAAATAATGAAGTATATTTGCTGTCGTCACATATCTTTCGCAAACGTTTTTAATTGATTGACTTTTCTTCTTATGAAACATATAAGTAGGTATACAATTGTAATGTTCCTTGCATTGTTTTATTTATTAAAGCCTGGCAGTATCGGAAGCTAAAGCTAACAATACGTATATAAAATTAGTTATATTAATTAAAGGATATGATTAAAAATGCAACTGAATGCACGTAACGGAACGCTAACGGCATTGCTTACAGATAATTAATATTTCTATCGCGTTACTCTCTCGTCACTTATTCTAGCCTAGGTCCTCGAATGATGACGTAAGCCTAGAGATTTTACTAAGTTACTAGCTTGCCTAATCTAATATAATATATTCTAATGTATATCGTTCAACAGATGGATTGAAAAAGTTTCATTAGATTTCCCGTATGAAATGTTTCACTTTTACATGAGTGCTGTAAATGGTTATGTGGATAATGCATTCAATAAAATTCATAATTAATATTAGTCTAGAATTATTAATAAAACTGTCATATTATCCGTAATACATTTGTAGTAGGTAGATTGGGATGTTTTAAAATCAACAGATAAGTGCTTAAGATGAAAATAAGCAACAATATGATGATCACTTCATAGTTAATAACTAAGTATATTTAAAAAAGGAAAAAAAGTCAAAAAATAATGGTTTTATTGGTTAGACAAACAATTTTTTACATCTAAATCTACTCCACATAACTGTGTTCCGAACCTCCAAATAAAGTCGGTGCGTCATGGAAGACTGTCAAAGTGGCTTCATTGTACGCGAGTGGACACTTGTAGAGTGGACACCGTAGGGCTGTTCGATCATAATATTTATTATTTAACTTTTATGTACGAGAAGTACGTTTCTGAAGCGCGCATAGCCCCGCTGGTAATATGGATCGCAAGCGATCACACTTAACAGTGTTGATCACACTGTGGATGCGTGCCCGTTAGTGGCAAATTTCATGCGCGCTTCCGTGCTTCGGAGGGCACGTTAAGCCGTCGGTCCCGGTTGTTATCGATAGATA
>DWQK01004243.1:0-10639 GCA_018231225.1 Noctuana stator
TAAAAAAATTACTAAAAAGCAAAGAGTCTTGCCATCTTACAACTCCGGACATTCATTTATTTTCTTTTGTAGGTATGTTTACCTTTTTCCAAGTCTTAGCCAAGATGCCTTTCTATTTTAATTTAGACTAACGGATTAATAGAAAATGTATAGAATTTCCATAACAGATATCATGCGAACAATTTAAAACATTCGGTATCTACTCAAACCGTATGTAACTTGGCTACGCCTCCGATCGCGTTACTGAGCTTTAATCTAAACATAACATCTATGTATATACATAATGCAACCTAGCATTTAGTACAAAATACATATTAAAAAAGAAATTAAAAAACTACAGTAAAATTAAACTTCTTTTATGCATTTCTAAATCTAAGACCGGTTTATTTTATTGGTTCTCAAATCAGCACAGATTAGGTAGAAAAACCGTTCGATGTTTTACCGATGAGAAGTTATCACATCAGTAATGATTAAACATTAACTAGGTACTGTTACTGATAATGAACAATACATTGATGTGCACTGGATTGCCCCTAAACGGGCTAAAGTTTTGTACCTCGAAGATAAAAATTTGTCATTGTAATATCATATACAAAATTTGATAATTAATAATTGATAGGAATAATTTTAAGAAATAATTCAAACAATATTAATGATGCTATTTCAAACATTTTTTTTGCCTGATTCGTGCTGTTAATAATACTAATTTATAATCCGTTATCGGTAAAATTCACCTCGCGGCATTTTTTAGGTTTATAAGTTTTTAAATAACTTTTAATAGAGCTATAAACCTGATATGTTATTTTTAGTATTGAGTAAGACACCATCTCTCATTCATTACTTGAAAAAGTTTCATATTTATGTTTGGTGATTGGTGACATTACGTTGTTAAACGAGTTTAACAATTTTAATTGCTTTGGATTAGTTATGTAATATATTTGAACACAAATCTATAAAGAACTGGCTGACAATACCTAATTATCATATAATATACCATTTACTCAAAAGATACATATCCTCGTAGTTCTACGATGCCATAGAATTTAGTAGGTACTTGTGTAATATGAACCAATCTCCTTAAAGAGCGATATAATCACAGTTATTGATGACGAAATTATCGCTCACTCGTCATGATGACATGACATGTGAATGGGTGTGTACATCTATGATAATTTAGTTAGAAATTAACGGATATTTTGGCAACTTCGGCTCTTCTATTCTTATTGTGATTTGTTGAAATCTAACGTATATCAACAGAACAGTAGTTATGAATTTACATTTGTATGCTAATGGCAGCACATGACAATATGCACTAGTTACTATTATCCTAATCCTATAGAAATACGTATATATTGACCAGCATTTAATTTTATACAGTACAAATGAATAAAGATTATAGATATTAATACATATAACCATATTATTTAACTATAATGCAGGATTCGAACGAGAGACTGAGATCAAATATCGTAACGATAGACAGTCTCGATCTGAGCAAACTTTATAATAATTTTAATTTCGAATATGTTCAACTTGGAAAATCACAAAGTTAATAGTTAACATAAAAAGCAAAATTAACTTACGACTAAATTTAAGTATGATTTATTACAATAAATTTACAGTTTCGGCAACTACATCGTTATAAAAATAAGCAGACTAAATCAAAATTGGAACATTGTTACTGGTATAATAAAAATGTATTGAGTACAGTTGTCATTTGGTTTGGTTAAGCGTTAATATTTCAAATTAACTGTATGTTAACGACTGAGGTACACCATTGACAGTCTTTGATTTAAGGACCCCATTCTCGTAGGACATTACTGTTTCGCGACCGTTTTCTGTTACCCTAGAAAACAAGTAAAATATTAGTGTTTTGATATCTTAGGTGTAAAAATAACTCCTAATTATAGACATCAACTTTCTTATCACAAAGAGACACTGCAATTTTATTTATATACATTTACGGTCGCTTCTCGTTGGATGCTATAGCTAACTCGTATTATATAGTTTACAACACGCATCAGGGGAGCTTAGTACGACTTTTGACAGTTTATAATCATAACGTAATCGAGTTTACTAACATGTCTTACATTGTCAACCTGGTACTGTCGCATTTCAATAGGAAAAACGAGCAATTAATACGATCCACTTTTCGTTTTCACCATATTCGCTGCCATTCGAAAAAGTATGGACACACTCGAAATCGAGTAGTGTTTATCATAAACTATTCAAATTTCCCCTGTAATCTTTGTCAATAGAATAGGTAAAAACAGGTGAAAACTAACTCGCATAAAGAAAGGAAAGTATGCACTTACTTTTTAGTAGTAATTTTCTTGCCATTGACTACGAGGTAAAAACAGGTGAAAACTAACTCGCATAAAGAGAGGAAAGTATGCACTTACTTTTTAGTAGTAATTTTCTTGCCATTGACTACGCGAGTTGTCGTTGTGGTGCTCCTCATGTTAGCGCTGCCGGGTCCTGCCAACGAACTGTTGAAAGTCGAAAATGATGTAAAAGTGTTTCCGTTGGAAACCGAGTGAGCGAAAATGTCGTCCAATCCTTGCATTCCAAATCCAAACGGTGTGAACATAGACGAGGTGAGCGAAGTACTCGGGTGATGATTGCGGCGTCCGTGTCGATGATGTCCGTGCCCGTTGATTTCTGCCGATGATAATAAATTATCACTATTTATGATGGAAGCTAACAACTATTTTAGGTATTATCTCAGATTGGACTTGTCTCCTACAAGTATGTGAGGTTGGCAGTGGATGGCCATGGGTTACAGTGACTAGTTAACATCAGGTGGCCTGCATACTCGTTTGCTATTCGTAAACGATAAAAAAAAAACAAGAGCTGAGACATACAGTCAGTTAAAGGTACCAGTTGTCATGTTTTAAGTGAATAATAAAATACCTACCAGCAAATAAGTCGCCGAATGGCGAGCCGCCAAAGAACTCTCTGAAAACTTCCTCGGGATCTCGGAATGTGAAGGGGAAGCTGTGATAGCCGAACTCGTAATCGTCGTCCGCAGCGGAGCGCCGGCCTCGAGTGCTATTCAGGCCCTCTTTACCATACTGATCATATACACGACGTTTTCTCTCTATAAAAGTAAAATAAAGAAAATAAATTAATAAATTCACTCAATAGACCTACTAAATACTAGTTAACATTCCAGTACCAATTACCGTTGCTGTAGTATTTGGTTTAATTCTTTTTGTATAAATATTGCGGATGTTGTATATGTTAGATTTTGCGGAGCATTTGTTTAAATCATATTTGTAGCAACTAGAACACCGTGCGGCCAACATGTTATTCGCGGTCATGCGTTATTTATCAGATTGAATCAGTCAATACAGCTGAATTATACGGTAAAATAGGCGAATGCTGAAAACTGTATAATTTTACAATTGAAATCATGATTTCATTTATTTAGTCCCTGTTGAACAAAGTGTAAGTGGCACTTTTTATAAGCTTTTAGGTTTACAAATTTAGAAAGTAATAAACGGAACTTAATTGAACAGTTACCCATGTTCAGAATTAAATGTGCAAGATTAAATTTGCCCTTACTATCGAGACTTATAAACTTTTGTTAAATAAAAGCAAAATTTAGTTTTTATTTTTTTTTCAACATAATTAAAAAAAATTAAAATTGGGTAGGTTATAATGTTTTTACATACATACATTTTTGCATACATGTTTCTTGACACTTACTGTTTGTAACCTATAGTTGGTATCGCGTACGAAAAATATACTTAATAATATTTGAAAACTTTTAAAAAAAAATTTATATGTAGATATAATATAAAAATTTATAGTTTTACAATGTATGTATATCAAATCATAATAAATATTACATAAACTAAATACAACTAAGAATCATTATGTAACATTTTCTTTACTTGATCCAATTAATAGATTAATATCATGCAAAGGTTATTTTTATTTTATCAAATGTTAACATTGTTATAATACACTATAAATACTATAAATTGTAAATAAAAATATAGTACACAAGTAACATAATATTACAGCATATTATAAGAAATGTTTTTAACAATTCCTGGCTTAGTATGGAAATTCCAAAAGCTTCTATTACTTTATTTGCATAAAACTCACACAAAACTCGCTTTGTTAGTTTTCAATAAATAGGAAAAAAAAAACAATAATTCGAATAATAATGTTGTTAGATTTAGGTAACATTTGTAAATACTATCACTTAAAAATAAACTCAAAATAATTTCAATCACACCTTAAATTTTTTGTAGTTATGTATAGAATAAGAGACAAAAACCGCACTTAATAAATACACGTAAAAGTGATAGTATTCAAAGGTCCCTATATTAAGTGAACAGCTACCAAAAAATCGGTGAAATGGCGTGTCTCCGAAAAAACCCTTGAAGCTAAAGTGTCGGTGACCGTTAACTCCGTTCTTGCTTTGATATCTGTGACCATGGTGACTGTGACCGGAGCCCCGAGCATCATATACTTTCCGCTTGTTTTCTACCCAAACAATAAAATTATATTGTACATTTAAAATAGATACTATTATCTGTAAAATAATATATATTATGGTTGAAAATAATAATAATGGTTGAAATAAAGTGATCATTAAAGATCCATTAAATTCATGTACAGAGTGTGGTTAAAAAATAAAGTGTTGAGATCATATTTTTATGAAAATCTGAATACAAGCGGCGATGAATATAATAAATACTAGAACTGTAGCACCATTAATTAGCAAAATTGGTGCAACTATTACAGTTTTATTAATTTAATTTTAATGTATGTGTAATATATATGTAGTATATACAATTTTTATCCTTCTGCAAATGAACTTTAACTAGGCCAAATCTCAGATTCCTCCGTGCGCCGCTTAAGGAGCTTAAAAAAGGATGCATACAAATTTTCTCTTTACCTATTAATTTATGTATAATATTATAGATAGGTATTATAGATAATAAAACATATTCGAATGTTTTTGTTCCTTAGTAGATAAAGACGACCACTCGGGGACAACTCCTCACATATGTCGCTCCAATCACTGCATAATTTTGTTTCACCCTTATGGTGCATTTAACATAAAAATGCTAAAAATGGATTTTGTGTTTATATAAATAGGTCGGATAGTAAAATACCCTTAAGTTTTTAAACCTAAACATATACACCTAACCTATATTAGTAAACTTTCCCGAATATAAATGAGTTGAATTAATTTAAATTAATTCTAAAAATAAATGTTTTACTTTTACGTAGGTAATGTGAAAATTACTATGTGTAATCTTGTGCTCAAAAAATTTTATAAGCCATTACATATTATTATAGAGAAATATAGCTATTTGTAAAGAACTTAATAGTTTGCTCACATGCAATTAGGTACAAGTCTTATGACAGATTCTTAAATTTGTATGATATAATTAGGTAATATTATGGTATATTTTGATAACAGGTAATAAGAAATACATAATGCCCTAATAGAATGCAACAAAAATTATGATATTTTCTGGCTGAATGTGCTAAACATTTTCTGAGATTGCTAAGTATAACTTTGAATTACAAAAATTACTATAATACTATTCAATACTTTAGTAATCTATAAATAATTACTATATCTTTATTATTTTAAGTTTATTTATTTGTTATTGTGGTGTATATGTACTACCACATAAAGTAATTCTTTTTGTTAAAATAAGTAAATATAGGTATTTTAAAGTCATACACATATACATACTCATTATTACATACATAATTACATAAATTAGTTATTGTCTACTTATAGTTGTAGTATTAATAAAACATACCATCGGACAGGACTTCGTAAGCCTCAGAAATTTCTTTAAACCTCCTGTTGGCCTCATCAGCATTATCAGGATTCTTGTCAGGATGCCATTTTAGTGCCAATTTTCGGTATCTGAAATGCAAGGATAACAGTTTAAATGAGACTAATGTCAAATGGAACCAGAAGATAAGATAAAATAAATTAATGAGTGAAAATGTTTCAAGCATAATTAGTATTTAGGCTATTGACACATAATAATGTTTAAAATTATAGACCACAAACATACACACAATATGCCTTCTATCAATATGATATCACAGATAATTAAAATCATAGAGCAGGCACTAAGAATGGAGTGGTCATCACTTAGATTTAGTACTAAACTATTCAGGACCAAATGTTCCAGCTTGACACCCACCATAAAATACCAACACTTCATATGCAACACCTATTTCTACAAATATGCTTTATATAAATAAATCACCCATAAAACAAATGGATGATTTCTTACTACAACACACTACAAATATACTGAAATTCACACTAAACAAAAATCACATTATTACTTCCTATTAATCAACATTTATAAGGGATTAGATTTGCCATTCAAATTGATAAATTTGGTTTTGGTTTCATTTTTTTTTTTAAATTTCGAATATCCGCTAGTTTTTTAAATGGTCACAAAGCTCACATAACTTATCTCGCACCTTACCAATAACTTTAAATAACAATAACTTGAGAAATCCATAATTTCAAAGTGTAAATTTAATTCTTTACAAATTTTAAGTATAAAATTTTTAAACAAGGCAACTTACGCTTTCTTTATTTCTGTCTCTGTGGATGTTCGCGTTACACCAAGGATCCTGTAGTAGTCAACCATCGCTAGCTTCCCTCTAGGGGCACAGTGCAACCTGCAGAACACGAATAAATATAAATTAACCATTTACAAAGAAGTACTGAACATGTTTAAAAGAAAGTAAACATGAAAGAAAAGTAAGAAAAATCGTTAACTACAACACACTAAACACAAGTGCACAAGATAGAAAACATTGAAATTTGATTAATACTTTAAATTCCAGTGTCACTACAATGTGAATTTACCTGATGCTTAACAAAATTGTAATTTGTTTACAGAAATGCTTATCGACACAAAATAAGCACACAAGCAATATATTATGTATTCTAAATAATACGATTGTTATCAATAACACCTTTTTTTTCTCTACTGACAGTGGTAAGACAGTTCAATAATTATATCTACGTTATAAAACTAAAGATGCCAAGTAAAGGAATACCGATAGCCTAATTAGTCACAGAACACTGTGAAAGGTCCATAAAAATGTGAAGCATTAACTCACACCTACACAACGTATGATGCAGACTGAAATGATAGCATGACACGACATCGCACGACATTTGCTCTGTAAAGCCTGTTGTTTCGTAATAAATATGCACCATACCTTAACCTAGATGAAATAATATTATCGTCATTTACATAATACAAAAGTTTACGAACCTTACAAAAACATTTGTCCTTCCGGTGAATTTATGAGTTTATAATCGCAGATCGCCAAACGACGTTTCCCAAACTTCCTAAATGACACTATCCAACAACACAAAACACTTTGTAGTTTATATTATGCCAGTATTTATTCCGAAATATTGAACGCGAGTATTTCTGCAAGGCGATACAGGGCACATGCACGTAATGAATGATTTTATTAGTCTTGTACAATCCTATCCAATGACAGTTGATTGAACTAAAACTAAACTAACATTTTAATCTAATCACTCCTTTGTTGGAAAAATCACAAGTGGAAAATTCTCGCGACTAAAATCAATAACGTACCATTAATGGCAACAAATTACTTAGATCAGTTAATTCCTTAGAAGTGTTAAAACTGCAAGACAAGACACCTAGTAGCAGATAGATAATGGCATCAATCAATTCACTACACTTCCGTCCCACAGCACGCATCAATTAAATGAAATGAACGTAGAACGGAAAAACTTAAATGAGTAGAGAGCTCAAAACAAAACTCTCAACTTAAAATTAAAAGCTAGTTTTGCTTGAAAGCCTTCAACCAATTCAATTAAAGAGTACATAATATGTACATACACAATAATGTATTAAAATAAAATTATTTAAAAATGCCTAGTATAGAGTAGCTATAGTGTTCTCTGGTTTGCTACCTTTCAAACAGACAGACCCACCAAAGATTATCATAAGTAAGTAAGTAGGACAGACGGCAGATCCACTAACGAAACGAAACGAGCTAAGAAACTATGACAAAGATAAAGATTGAAAGATTATAAATATTATAATATTTATTTATTTATAAGCGTAGACAGAGGATAACAATAGAGCACACATCAGCGTACATGTATGAGATAGCAACATTAGCAACAGTTTGTCTAAAAATCTTGATAGACCCCTTGTTAGGTACCTCAAAAATTCCTTATTCGCATACAGAGACAAAAAATGTCTGTTTTTATCTCACTCACATTTATAAATTTGACATGACGCCTTCTCGATTTCGATAATTATTATTCTATTAAGAACTATTCTCATTATGGTAGTCTATGATAATAAGTACTGTGGACTAGCCCAGACCACAGACTTAGAAGACTAGACTAGCTGGACTGGATTTAATAAACTGGATTGGACCACTGGACTACTCATTCACTCACTATAATTTAGAAGTATTCGTTGACAATTTTCTGTTAACGTAACGTTAATTTAAGTTCGTCAACTAGTTAAATTCGTCAACGAGTTAATGGCCTCTCGTCCAACTAATGTCAACTAAACAAAGTAAACATTTTGTAAACCTTAGTCGTAAACATCAAAACAATTCTAATAAACTTGTAATCCTTAGTTGTAAACATTAAAATAACCTTTAACGGCTAACAATAATTATTCTTCTACATTTCACAGCGTTGAATAAAACTTAAAGCTTAGCCGTTAAAAGTTTTTATTCAACGCTGTGACGTTCAGCGAATACTACTTATTTGAATATTATGATTTATGTATAAGTATGTATACTACTATATTTATTTTAGAAATAATTTTGGTTTACTGGCATTTGGCACGTTCAGACATTTTAATTCTTTAACTTAAATCCAATTTTACACAAATTTAAAAAAATTTTTATTTACGAAAGTAAATTAACACTGTCACTGTAAATATTAATTTAGAATGAATAATATTTAGAAAAAGCACAAAATTATGTAACAATGAGATCAAAATGGCTATCTAGCAGTAACATACCTCAGCCATGGAACTGTATTAACTTTCATTGTATGGTGCACGGAACTTAAAAGAACTTGCCTGTAGTCTACCCTGTAGTAGGTACCTTGGTTGTACCGAGAACACTTAACATTACCTAACAAAATCAAAACAAACCAAACTAGGTACCTATAGTGAAACCAAACATTTTGAAAAGCAGACGAGAAGAATATACTCCTCGGCTTTATTCAGCATTAGCTAGGTATTCATTGAGCAATGAGGTCAACAAACCTGCTTTACAACACAATTATACGCATCCACTGACCTACAGTGGATGAGTAGGTAGGTAGGTATATTATAGTTAAATTGAACCTAAAAATAATGACATTGTGACTCGTATGAAGAACTTATGCACACATTGTGTGAGAGAACATTTTTTACGGCATCCTGTACTTTTGCCATATTTAATGTCTCTACCTACCTATTTAGTACTGGACACCTATCTATATTACCTATAATTTACTATGTAGGTAGGTACCTACCTAAATCAGAATTGGTATAAAATATTTCTATTGTAATTTCTTAATCTCATAGCCAATTTTCCTAAGTATACCTACCTATTAATTAGGTACTTCACGTTTATATACATTATACCCATTAGGTACAAATCACGACGTAGGTATCATCTTAATTTTTAACAATAAAAATAATATTTCTTTTCTGCGGTGGTGATCTATTTACAAAGTCTAAACGTAGATAGCAACGTGCCAATGTGGGCGACACGGAAGGTCGTTACGATACAAAATACCTTCCTAGCTAGATCTTACTTTTATATTACTTTATCCCTTCCCATCAGTCATAATAGAAGCAACCTTCCTTCTATACCTAATTCTATTATGCTTATATATTTTTTATTATAGGCGTATTTAATAAAACTAATACGAAGGCCACGTGATGCAGTGCATGGTCTATCTATATCAATAGGTATTATAGTAAAAAAAGGATGATTCATGGTCTCTTAAAAATACAAACATCTTTCTTACCTTCTTACATCATGCCTAAATCAAGAAAGAACGCCTTAGAATGCCCCTATCAATGTATCAGCTGCAAAATTATTTTAATTAACTTTCTTATTTCAACTCCTATGGTAGACGCTTAAATTATCTCAAGCTAAAAGTAGGTGGTACCTACCAACATTCTAATTTCTAAAAAGTACCTACTCGTGTGGATCCAGTGGATCGGGGTTCGTATCTCGACACGTCCCACATTATTATAGGTACCTATTTTCTTTAAGAAATGTTGAAAATTTTACTAATTTGTAATTCTTTTTAATGTTATAATAGCTGACGATGAATGAATATTATAGCATAGCATTGAGGTATGTAGGTATGAGCTTTTTACGTATTCGTTGGGTTAAATTAAGAACATTTATATTTAGAGAAATAGAATATTTGTGGTATCTCCTCATGCTGCTGTTCTTATTATAGATTGGCTAATATGCGCTCTAGCATCATTCCCGTGAATTTTATAATCTGTCCAAAACTCTGGTTGCATTTTGTACCTACCTACTTATACAGTGCACGTCTTATCCAACAACACGGAATCAACTAATGGAGAGAATGATAACCTTTTATCTC